>VZTM01031676.1:102158-113882 GCA_013400555.1 Jacana jacana
TTTTTTAACAGTAGCTATTATCAGTTTTAAAACTCATTCTCTGAGGCACACAAAGCATTTGTGGTCTAGTAAGCATGAGCAGGTTAGTCCAGGTAAAATTGATAACTTAATAAATTATGAGCTTTCACCTTACCATCATCATCTTGGTTCCAAGTGAGCAATGAAAAAAAGGAAAGAAAAAACAACATTAAGTCCTGACCCTCACAAAAAACACCCACTTTCTACACAGGTCTGCTGTGCAAGCTTGGAAGCCAGCCAGCCACCTGCACCTTTCCAGTTGTACTCCCTAGTATCACTAGCTCACCGAGCTAAGCTGTTCTAACTACGGGGCATATTTTGTGAGCGTAACAAAACTCAACAGAACGATGAAGCCACCAGTCATTTGAGAATTGGAGTTACCACCAGTGCAAAAGGCTTTAGGGTTCCTTAAGGGTGAGCAGCTCACATCAGTTTAAGCCTATTACGAAGGGATAACTGGCATGCATTTTTTTTGCTTTCATCGGCGCCTTTATTCAAAGTGAGCAAAAGGACAAGAAACAGCCATCTGCTTCTGAAGAAGGGACGGTTTTCTTCCTTACTTTATCTTGTAAGTTTGGAAGTTACGTACTTATTCCAACTGCACCACACAGTATTACAGCCCTTCTGAGTGTCCTTTATGGGAATGTATTGTATGAAGCAACAAATACTCTGCTGAATACTTCAAACTGTTTCTAGGAAAACTAGGTGAAATCAGACTAAGAAAGAAATTGTTTTTAATCAGTATCCAATCAGAACAAGTTATTAAATACTTAAGGTGTTCAGCAATAATATGGTACTGACCTGGTAACACTCTGGGACAGCTGTCTCAAACTCGGCCTCTTCCGGGAGTGAACAGCCTGGCACCATAATCTAAGAACTACTGTTTTTCTAAGTGGGTGGGGATTGTAACAGCTTTAAGAAGTGTTCAGGTAAGATGGGGGAAAAAAACAGGATTCTACAAAATCAGGGATTCCAGCCCAAGGAAAGGACTGAATTGTGTATCAGCTTTTGATCTTCTACGTAGAAAGAAGGCACGGTGTGCCTCTTTCAGCAGTGGGTAGTAATTACCTGCAAAATAGAGGCAGAAATTTTCTCCAAGTTGTATTGGGCAGACAAGAATCTCTTCACAACTCATCTTCACTCTGCCAAAAACACGTGGAAAGGATTCAGAGTTAAGAACAAAGTTTCTTACGCTGTAAAACAAGGGAGGTCTCGGGGTAGTTCTCTGCTAGCACACAATACTGTAATAGGGCTGGCACGTTTCACTACCTGTTGAAAAATTGCTTTTGTAAATAATTGGTCTCCTCTATTGTCTTTTATCATTATTTAGAACAACATAAAGCATCCTTCAGGCTCTGTTTTCTACAAACTTTTCAGTGACTTACATGATGTTACACGGGAATAAATACTAACTCATTACCCTTTTCCTTTATGAGAATCCTAATAAGTAGCTCCATGAACGTACTTAATTGAATTAGTTCTCTCCTCTTGGACCTGCACGAATCACCTTACTATCACATTGTCATTTGATTTTCTGTTTCTAATTTTCAAATAGGGAAGTGGCTAAGACTAGATTAAGCACCCCATTATTGCCCATCGAGCCATAAAAATTTTAAGTCTACACAGACTGATCTTTCTGCGTTCCTTCTGTAAAAGACAGAACTTCCAAAATACCTAAAACTTAGTTCACCTTTAACTGCTGCTGGGAAAGGCCTGTAGCTTTTGCACCTTGAGCTGGAATTGTGTAAATTCCTAGAGAAGCTGGGATGTAGCTGATTTTGCAGTAGCAACGATCTGCTTACGGTGTTTTAATTCAGGTTCAATCCTGAGTTTGATTTTAACTGCTATTCTTTTTCAAGAGTGACACAGAGAAAAATGAAAAAGAAAAGATGTATTTCCCTTGGGAATAGCAACAGTGGTTTTACTTCTGCAGCTGAGAAGTTCCAGCCCTGTTCTACGCACTTCAGGGTTAAATTAGAACTAGCTCAGAGCTGCACTCTGCCTTCAACTTCAAGGCACAACCCCCTCCAAGAGCTCCACAAGAATGATTGGTTTTAGCTCTGTTCATATTCTCAGCCTCATGCAGTTAACAGCCAGACAGGTAAACTACATTCTTTAGCTTTCTGATCTACTGACTGAGATTATGGCCCACTCTGAGTCTGTTTAGTGTATAAAGCAAAAGAGCAATGGTCATAAATTTGCTATGCTCAGTCCTTTTCTTCTATCGTAAAGTTTCTGTTTATGCTGATATATCTGAATGGATTGTATTGCTTTGCAGGGCCCAGATGTCTCCATATCTTCAGTTCTAGCAGCGTGCTAGGGGGAAAAATTACAAAATAAAACAAGTTATGTGGAGTCACCCGTATAGGCTAGGACTCAGACTGCAAAGCTTGCGTTTTGGTAAATTACTGCTGTTGGGATCGTTGCCATCAGAAGGAATAATTCTAAGAAACAAGCACTAGAATATTTTTATTGAACAACCGATGATTACATAATCTTCAAAATTAAAATAGCATCTCCTATCTTCAAAGAAAAGTGAGAGTAAGAACAAAGGGACTTAGAATACGACAGAGGAAGGTGTGGCAAAGAATTTCATTCCTTCTCTTCTCTGGCGGGAAACAGTTTTAAAGTGTCCTCTTCTATGCCACTAACTTTGCGAAATGCAGGGTGTCGCTTTCCTTCCCGTTTCATTTTGGTCTGCATCTTAGTGAATTTTTTATTCGTTTTCCCAAAATGCTCTCTGTGTATGAATGTTCTTACCCATTTTTAGAAGTGAAGGCATTTTAATCTCCAAGAATAACAACTACCTACTTTACTATCTGTGAGATCTAATTTAATTGGCCTTGTGGGTGATGTAAAATATTTGGCCAGATGCATAAAGTAACATGCACACTGACGCTCGCCATCGCGGCACCTAAGCTTTAGGAGCCCAGCATCTGTATGAAGTCTTCAGCCTGGGGCTACACGCCTAGCCTCTGGTAGGATACTCGTGAGGAGACCCTCATAGTAGAATGCACAAAAACTTCTTGATCAGACAGCATCCAACAAAGCCAGCGGCAGCGATTGTAAAAACACCAAAGTCAGTTTCTGGAAGTAGTCTAGAATATGAAGTGCTGCATTGAAACCTACCAACTCCTCCTAAGGCATTCTTTCCCCTTGCACTAGTCACAGAAAAGATGAGCATCAAAATGTGTTAAAGCTGGGCAAACAATGGGAAGAACTGGCTCTTGCACTGGGATTTTATTGTGCAGTCAAAACATTTGTCTTACTTCCAAGGCTCTTTTTCTCCACTTAGAAAAGACATTAAAGCCACTGAGCAATGCCAACTTCAGTAAATAAGCACAAACACCACCTGGGGGAAATCACAGCAATTTCCCTGTCCCTCTAGTAAAGCACTTTGAAGAATGTACTTGAGAGTTGTTTTTTCTCGTCCTATTTTTCACAGGAAAACGTCTATAGTTCTAGCTGGCCTGTGCAGAAGAGGCATCCAGGGTCATAGCAGAGGACTGCATCTTTGTTTGCAAACATGCATACCCAAACCTTTGAAACAAAACACCACACCACCAAACAGTGCACGCCTCACAGGACCCTAAGTAAACCCAGAAGTCAAGGATTACTCTGTTACTCTAAAGCAGAGGGAAAGGCATAGGCAGGACTTGGTAAAGGATTAAAGGAAAACGTGGTCCTTCATTGAATGGGTAAAACAGATAAAACGATGCATCGTAAAAGACGGTTCGATCTTTTACAAAGCAGGTTTCAACGGCAGGGCAGAAGCTAAAAGGAGTTTTCATCTGACTGTCCGAGTTAGCGTGTACCGCCTCGCCCGCGGAGGCTCGGGGATGGAGGGAAGAAGAACCGGGCCGCGCCCCACTCGGCGCCCGTGCGGGAGCCGAGCCCGGGGCAGCGCGGAAACCGCGGTGCGGGGCTCTCCGCCTAATACGCTCCCAGCCCCGCCGGGCTTGCTGCCGGGGCTTCCAGCCGAGCGNGGCTGTCCCGAGGAGCGAGTCACCGCCGTGCCACCTTGATGCACGCCTGCGGACCGGGAGGGGAGCCGTTCCTGGATCTAGAGAGGGGGATTCATAGCGGCGTGCACCACTGTACCACCACGTAAGCCGCCTGGACGAAACGCAGGGGAAACCGGGATTCTTTCCCAAGATAACTGTCTACGTCTGCATTTATTCTGCGGCACTTCCCCTCCTCGGTGGGGAAAGCAAATCATGCAAATCTGACGTTTCGAAGGAAGTCTTTTGCGACTCCCTTTATCTCACACAGATACCGTCAGAGGACAAGGCTTGGTTCTACACACCAGCGTGTTTCAGCCTCTCTTTTTGAGGTCTATAAAGTCTCAAGCAGTTTTGAAAGGTGCCAGCCGTCAGCACGGAGACTTGCCCGTCGCACACTTGCAAATTGCTAGTAAACGTGTCTGCTTCGGGGGAAGCCAGTTCAGGCTTGAAAACATTATGTGTGCGTCTGGTTCTTTATAATAACAATACCGAGGAATATACCCCTAGCGCCTGGTAGGAAACCGTCACATTATCTTCTCACTGGTTGTACTTAAGTAGCTTCGGAGGAGGAGTTTAGGCTCCAGAAATTGGCCTAATGGTCGAAGCCAGATTAATAGATAGTTTCTAATTTACCAGTTGTAAATCGTTTCCCAGGTATTAAATAATTGCAAATAAATAAACCAGCAATGGCTGTTACTCATCACTAACTGTAGTCCTTAAGCATGATGCTTTTTGGAAGGTAGGTGCTGCTTTTGGTGGCTCTGGAGTGCTTAAGGTAGTAAAGGCTGCTGTAATAGCAAGCATTGGGTAGTGATGAGACAACTAAGGCCACAAAAACCAGAAAAGTGAGCTTGGGAATGGATAATTAACCAATATTTTATATAGCTTGTAGAAATCGGTAGTGTTAACTAGCATCTATGTGTCTTGATTTTCTATTCATAATGCTGACTAGTAAGAAAGGGTATTTAGCTGTGTGGCTCAGTGTTTTAGTACTGGACTGTGGGGGAAAAAATTCTACACCAAAATAATGAAAAAAACCCAAACACCCAACCATAACCAAGCTGAAGATCTGAAGATGTTCTCTTACCTGTCTACAGGCCTGTTACTACTTTTTTGAGAAATCTAATTTTTTTTCTTTTTAAACATAATATATCTCTGTAGAGAGTGCTTTAATTTCGAGGTCAAAGCCATGTCTTTCGACCTCATCTGAAATAATAGTCCTAGAGTTACTGTTTATTTTACTTATAACCATCTATTTGGACTGCTCTACCCACAGGAAGCAGTGTATTTCACTGACATGTTAAGACAAGCGACAGCAATGTGTGCTACAGAAATGTATCCTGTTTCTTTAAAGTTATTGAAAGAAACTTATGAAATTGGTTCAGAAGTATTTAAATGAGCAGTATTCAGCAACATACTAAACTCTCCTTTTTCTGACAGACAGAGAAAAGTACGTTTTTGGCAGCTACTGCTTTGAAATAAGAAGTAGATATCCCTTATCCCTGTTTATACGCACTCACTTGAACTGACTGAATTGTAACCAGACAGCAATATTATATCACCCCCTTTCAAATTCCTGTTTTGTTACCTGCTGTTCAGTATGTGTGTGGAATTGTATTTACCTAAGCCTGTATACCAGCGAGAGATCCAAATTTGATTTAAATACCTAGATCTAGCTGATTTCTATATACAACAACTGCAATTCTGCCATTCCTCTTGGTACTTTATTTGAATGCTTGGTTCTCACAGGAAAAAAAAAAAATCTTTCTAAATTTAACTGGCTTCTGGTTCTGGTCACCCATTTCTGTATGTTTTCCTGATAGCCATTTCGTAACTAATAGTTCCTTCCTGTGAAGTCCAATCAACTTGCCTCTTGGCCTTTTTCTACTAACATAAACAGCTTCAGCCCTCTAAGTTTCTCCCTCTGAATAATTTTCTCCAGCTTCAAAATAATATTCATTTATAGGTAGGAACAGGAGCTGTTCTTTATTTTGAGTATCTCTTTTCTTCACTCCAAATGACTTTTAATGTGGGTTGGTTATTTTGTTTGTTTGGGGTTTGTTTGTTTGTTTGGGGTTTGTTTGTTTGTTTGGGGTTTGTTTTTTGTGGTTTGGTTGGGTTTTTTTTTATTTTATTTTAAATTTGGGGCATCAAAGTTTTATTCAGGAGAGTTTCCCATTTGGGAAAAAAGTGCTGCTTGCATTTTTTTGTTCTGAGACACCCAACTTTTAATTTCATTGAAAAAAAACTAAAAAAAAAATAAATAGCCATAATGATTTATCTTTTAGCATTTTTTTCTCATTATGTTTAAATTTACATTCATATCAGTGGTGAAACATTAAATAATATTGTCACAAAAATTTGTGTGAAAGCACCAAAGCCAACGCTAGTCTGACAGCGCTGTTTATTTTGTATTCACTGCTGGCACTAACATTTTAGCCTATTGACATTCTGTATGAAACTATCAAGTTTCACCAAGGACTTGGTCTTTCTTGTCAACCTTTGAGACCATAAAATTCAGCTAGGTCATTTAGCACATTGAATTAAATGAGTTGTCTTCTCTTTGTCTGTACATTTATAGCATTTATAAGGACTGAGGTCTAATTTATTACAATAGCTTCTATTGTAAATTTTAAGGTTTCATTTCTTCTGGCATTTTAGTATCTCTAATCTTAAAGGAATTGGAACTACTTTTAGAGTAATGGTTTAGATAATTATTTTTTTTTAGTCTGAACTTTCTCCATAGATTATCACATCCATAAGGTACTGAAAGTGGTAAAACAGTTCAGATCGTTCATATATTTTAATTCAGATGATCTGTAAATAAAAATAACTTAACATAATAATGGTAACTCAATTAGGTAAACACTTTAAGAACATGTTGCCAGTGTATTCTTTCATCTCTGTTTCTTAATGCTTAAATAGTATTGCTAATAACAATATTTTTTAAAATATAATTTAATGAAGTGGGCCATGGCAGCATATTAAATACTGTTTCTACTTTGGGGAAGTATTTAGTTCTTGTTCTTTCATCGGTTTCATTTCTTCTCCTGAGTTTTGACTTTGAGGGCCTATTTGGATAACATATATAAGGTTAAGATTTGTTCTTTTCTTAAAACCAGATATTAAAGATGCAAAAAAACCCAGAGGAACAGTTCCCCGTACTCCAGCGTAACTTCAAACCTTGCAATGATTTTCTTCACTGCAGCTAATGAAGCCAGGATTTAGCAAAGTAGTAACTTGATGTTGTTAGCCACACATAATAAACATCGCGTGAAGTATAATACTCAAAGAGCTTTCCTGAGTCAGCGTGTCTAGTTTCTTCCTGTTGTAGGCAAGCCAGCTCATCACGTAATCTGACTCAATCATTTCTTGATGTATCACAAAATCAGAGAATGATGTGGGGTTGGAAGGCACCTCTGGAGATTATCCAGTCCAACACCCTGCCAATGCAGGTCCACCCAGATCAGGTTGAACAGGAATGTGTCCAGGCAGGTTTGGACTGTCTCCAGAGGGGGAGACTCCACCACCTCTCTGGGCAGCCTCTGCCAGGGCTCTGCCACCATCCAAATGAAGAAGTTCCTCCTCATGTTTAGATGGAACTTCCTTATGTTAAGTTTCTGTCTGTTTCCCCTTGTCCTGTCCCTGGGCACCACTGAAAAAAGCCAGGCCCCTTCTTCCTGACACCCACCCTCTAAGTATTTCTAGGTGTTGATCAGATGCCCCCTCAGTCTTCTCTTCTCCAGACTAAAAAGACCCAAGTCCCTCAGCCTTTCCTCCTCAGAGAGATGCTCCAGGCCCCTCATCAGCTTTGTAGCCCTTTGCTGTACCCTCTCCAGCACTTCCCTGTCCTTCTGGAACTGGGGAGCCTAGAACTTCCAATGTAGCTTACCAGAACCCAAATGTAGCTTACCTACAGAAGTGAAGCACAATGTAAGGAAAATGCAATCTTGTTTTTCATTGTTTAGGAAAAAAGTTGATCTAGGCAGTTGTCCAATTTTATTTGCATTATGAATTTTGGTGGCGGTAATCTGTCAGATTTTACTCAGTGAGGGCTTGTCTCTTGAAACTGATCCATCTAACCTCTTCTGGCATTTCACTGTCATCCCAAAACGTTCCAGTGATTCTAAACTGTGACTGGCCCCATCACAGATTCTTAGAAGATGAAATATGCCCAGAATTGTTTGAGCGGACTGCGTAACAGTTGAGCTAACTAAAGGCAGAGCTTCGTTACACTTTAACTCAGGAATGTAATTGGGATGAAATGCCGCTCCCTGGGATCGCTGGACTGCAGCAAGCTGTTTCGGCAGCAAGCCTTGCGCACCTTCTTCTCAGCTGGGCCCGGCAGCCGGCCCTCCCGACGCCACCTCGGGGCAGGGCTCCAGCGCGGCTCCGGAGTGNTTAACGGCCGCCGACGGCCACAAGGGCAGTCAAGTGTCCGCCTGAGGAGGGAGGTCCGGGGAGACCTCCAGGGTGGAGCGGGTGTCCCGCTGCTCTTAAGGGTGGGGGTTCCTGGGGAAGCCTAGGTAGAGCTGGGGAGGGACAGATCCCTGTTGGACAAGGTGGAATTGGCCTCAGCAGCCCAAGGCCAAGCTTAGGTGCCCTTGGCACCTCTGAGAGCGCCTGGGTTGTGAGCCCAGCCCTGCCCAGGGTGGCCCGGGACAGCCGGGAGCTTGAATCCTCTCTCCAGCCCTGTTCAGTGCTCTCGCTGTGCTTTGGTACTCTGCCCCTCTCCAGTGAGGAAGAGAGTTCCTTTGCAGAGGAGCTTACAGAGGCACTGGTTACAGGGGTTTTATATAGAAACGTTTTTACATAGATACGTTTTCCAGTCACACAAGATAACCGCTTACCAAATACGGCGCTGTACTTTTTACCAGGCAATGATGACAAGCAACACACAAAAAGCTGATGAAAACAGAAGTAAACGTAAAAAAGAGATGCAGGTGAGCAGTACAGTATGAGGAAGGGAGGGAACACCCGGACCTTTCTTCTGGGGCCAGGGGAGCGATGCAGCCCTTTGCCCTCATGTCCTTCTCTGACATTGCTACGGGTTCCTGTCAAGGAGTGAGGGCAGAGAGGTCTGTGGCTGTTTATGTAGGTAAGGGGAAACTAACTTGGCTTGGTTGTATAAGGGGGACTGTGAAATTTCTCTTGGTGTTTGAAGACCAATAAAATTGGGTATGCACTGCAATACCCAATGCAGGGCCTCTCGAGAGTGTGCTTCTGAAGTAGAGCAGCTTTTTGCTGATAGAAGCCAAGATCTGAACTGGTGCTTTCTGCCTACTCCCCTAGTACCTAGATGCTTTGTGTGTTCACAATGAATGGTGATGCTGTGAAGCCAATAACACTTGCACTTTATCTGAAAGCAGTCTCTCAAGATCTTTATAAAACTCTTCTTTTTTTTTTTTTTTTTTTTTAGTTAAACTTTATCTATGCTAGACTACTTTTAAGTCCTAGAACCTGTATTTATTTTATGTGCTCTGCTATTAGAATGAAGCTTCAGAAGATCCTCAGTTGTCTTCCCTTGACAAAACAGATTTCACTTTTTCTGAGGGCTCGCAGTCACTTTTCAAACCGGAACCACTGGAAAAAAGTTTAAACGGTGATGTATTAAACACAAAGAAAGTAACTGTGCAATTACTTAATTTGATGTTGACAATTCATTCAAATGTTGAAATAATTACTGTTTTCTTTAACAGAGATGAACAAAGAAATTATGAACTTGTTATCAAAATACGCTCACATTTTAAGGCAAGTTAACCTTTATAACAGCATTTATAACCTTTCTACAGCACTTTTCTAACTTCTCTAGAGACGATGGATTGCTGTGGCTGCAGCTTAGAGAAATTAGTGCTGAAAGCTATCGAACACAGACCTTGAAATAACAATGCTGTTTTCTGTTACAGCAGAGAAATAATTTAGTCAGAAACTGAGTATTGATAGACAAGACATTTTTAAGAAAAGCGTAAAAGCTGTTCTAAGTAGTGAGAAAGTTAATGGTGTCAGTACTGATTTTAACTACAGATTTTTTCAATTAAGTGAGAGAGCAGCGATGGATGCTTCTTATGTCCAAGAACTTGACGGAATCTTAAAAGAAGCGAGGACCATAGAAAACCACTTAAAACAGAAAAGGGAAAGTCTGAAACAGAGATTCACTGTGATCGCAAATACTCTGCAAAACTAAATGGAGCTTGTTAAATTGTACAAATGCAGAGCAAAACTTGTAGTATACTTATGTGTTAAAATATAAACTATGATGAGTGCTGTGATGAATGTTTCGTAAATGTCTTATGTACATATTTCTAGCAGTTCAGGAAACTTTCCACAATTCAAGCAGCAATTTATTTTTTAAATAAATAGGGTAGTGGCAGTGTGGTAGTTAACAAAAAAACCTGTTAAATATCCATTTTAAATCCTTTGACTCCAAGGGATTCTACGCATCAAGACACCTTTTTTCAGTTGTTGACCCATCGCTTAAGATGTACCTATGCTTCTGTGGCTAGAAAATACTGGAATAGTTTCAAAAAGAAAGTGGAATGAATTTTGCACTGCTTGGCTTCAAGGCTATGGACGCTCAATACAACTGAATTCAGAAGCTGCCATGGCTATTTCTAATGTCACTTCTAAGGATGTTTTTTCCTTTTATCACAACCAAAGTTTTGCTCTAGAATATAGCATAGAAACATTTATATGAAACATAGAGTTTTGCAGTATAAGTGGAAAAGGACCTCAGATTATTTAATATTAATAACTTTCTGGTTTTTTCTTTCTACTTTATAAAATGTTTGGTGCTAAAATGTTAGTAGAATGTACTTGTTATCTTATTTCCATTTTGTCTCAGACTATAAATAGATCAAAAAGATCAGTCCAGAAATAGGAGAGTTCGATGAGGATTAGTACTTTGAAAAATGCATAAAGAGGTATAAAGTCTTAATTTGAAAATATATTTTAATACTTCGATAGCTTTTCAAATGAAACCAAGGCTATTTTGATATAAACAGAAAAGCTCATAGTCAAAACTTTGCTGATAATATAAATAAAAACTAGATAATGTTAACATAATCTAGAATTACACTGCTCTCTTATTTTGTTATTAAGAAACATTGGTATTGTTTGCTGTATATCCAGTTTCTTTGATGACGCTTATGGAGGTTTTTGAGCACTTTCTTGTCATTTGACTTTGTTGAAAAAGACGAAACATAGAATGTACAAAGCATCATTTGTGCAAATTGTGAGGCTGATGCAATAAAGAGAAGTGCTAGATAGTCCTGTTGCTAGCATAACATGCATTTATACCTTTACTCCAGTACTGTGTATTAATTTTCTCTTTAAATCTTTTCAGACCTAATCTTTTCCCCCTTCTGTTAGATAAAGGTCGCAAGCAAATATGCTACCTGACAAACTGGTACTAATTAAAACAAATAATGAGAGAAACTGGACATTTAGTGTGAGATTTTCCAAAGTGTTTAAATACCTAAAGATGCAGATATGTACTTAGTAGGATTTTCAAAGTGCCTAAGCATCTAAGCGCCTTACATGCTTAGGAATTTTGTAAAATCCCATAAGGTGCCTATCTGCATCTTTAGCATCTAAAGACTTCCAAAAGTCTCACCTCTAGTCTATATCGTATTTTACCAGTCTCTTCCTTTTTAATAATAGCCATATCTGTTTTTGTAGTGCTGTTCAAATAGAAGAAAGGGGG
>VZTM01031678.1:0-27567 GCA_013400555.1 Jacana jacana
GGCACAGCCTTATTAATCTCTCAGTTGTGTAAAAAATGGATGTAGCTGACATTTCACATTTGAAAGTTTTATAGTGATGAATTACCTCCATAAGAAATATCCCCTGCTACTTGCTTTCCTAAGCTTTCATCCACAATAAAGTAGGTGTTCTTTCAGGTCAAAAAAACCCACCCCAAAACAAACCACAAAACCCATTAAAACACATTTTCAAACCCCCTCCCCTCCTCCCTTTTTCAACTAAAAAAGATGTAACATTTCTGACCAGCTCCTTTCCAAGCATTTGTGCACTCAAGCAACTGATCACAGATCAGAGAGCCAGGAAGACCAAATGTTTTTGGGTTCGAAATCCCAATTGCTTTTACAGTCGGAGTCTAATCAGGAAAAAGTGGCTTCTTCAGCCCCCTTACATCTAGCTTCTTGCTGCATCCCCACCTAACTTCTCCCTTGGAGCACAGTGGCCAAAACCCTGGAAAAGGCAGAGAAGAAGTATATAAGCACAAGAGGATGTAAGAAAGAACTGCATGAGGTGCTGCATTTCCAGAGCATCAGTAGGTTGAGCTTGTATTTGTAGCATTTATTAATGTAGAAAGACAGAAAAGATTGTAATACCTCAGAAACCAAACATCAGCACCGTGCTAGTCTCTCTTTGGGATTTTGATAAATTCTCCAGAAGTGCTCTGAGAGTAAGAGTTTCAGCTTGTATTTTGTTTAGCTGGGACAAGAACACCACCTGTCTCACAGGAATGCGATGAGGGTGCCTACATGAGAGGCTGGAACAGTACAAACAGCTACACACGCAGGACAGATTGCTAGCAGCATGCACTCTGCATTTACTCCCTGCCTCTATTCTAACCAGCCAAAGCGAGCTCTCAAGGATTAGGTTTCCAATGAAGATGTGGGTTTGATTTTGTTTTCATGGACAAATTAAAATTCCTCTCTGAAGAGTAGCATTTGCAAAATACTCACCCAAAGGCGTGGATGTGCTCAACAAACAGAAAGGGTTTTAGCAAATTGGACAGTCTTCGTCCTGTACACTCTATGAAGCAGATTTTGTAGGAAAAAGGTAAAATACGAAGATTGCCATAATGAAAGCAGAGAAGGGCAGAAAATTGTAGGTTGACAAGCACATGTACATTCTTTTCCTTTACACTTGTACACATAAAGCTGATGATGACTCCTGTGAAATCCTTCTGAAGTATTCATTTTACAGTAGAAGCAGCATAAGAATATCCACGTCCCTCCAAAACAGGTCATGTAAGAATTAAGTTAGTCCAAGGAACAGAAGATATATATATATATGTGTGTATGTGTGTGTATACGTACATACATATATATAAGCCATATATACATACATCTATATACACATATATGTGTAAATATACATATATATAAAGCCATTCAGCACTCGTGTATTTTTTACATCTGCCTAAGTAGATTCAGTTACCCGTAAGAGTGGACTCCTTTAGCACCTTGCATTGTTACACTGTCTGTAAAAATATTTCAGGTACCAGTATCCAAGAAATAAATACTGCAGGGTTATGATGGGTTCTGAATTTTAAGCTAAGCCATGGAATGATGCCACCTTTGTAGTATCTGTTAGTGACGGTTATGGAACTAACGTTTTGTTTCCATTTCACTTGGCATTAGTAAGGTGAGTGATCAGTGGGGTGCAGACTTAGCATGCTGCTGAGATGATTGTGGTAGGACCTAGTTCTCAGCTTTACTTTTTTCAGGCTTTTACTAGGTATAACTGTATTGCTCTGTGCATTGCTCTGTATATGCCCCAGTAGGGTGATATTTCTCTTGCAAACATCTCACTCATGAATATAGCGAAATCTTTAATTCTGTGACAATTAAAAATGCAGAAACAAAGGTTCTTGGCCATTATTTTCATGCTATCCAAATGCTTTAGGAACACCCTATTAGTTACCATTTGCTGAGAGTATTAGGGGGGATGAGGTTTAGGGTTTTTTTGCTTTGTTTTGGTTTTTTTCCCTCTATGCATTAAAGCCCATAAAGGCTCCTTTACTCTTATCCCTTTCTGACAACTTTGAACCACACCTGTGCTTGAAGACTGGTGGGAAGCCACAAAATAAAAGTCAATACTAAGTAGTTTTATTCTACATTTCTTGATATTACTCTTGCTAAAAATATCTTATGCCTGAAAAAAAAAATCAATAAGCACTATTTTTATCATCATGGGTTTGATTGTCATGCTCCAAAAAATCTGCAAAGCAATTTGCTACACTTTATGCCAGATACAGAGACTAGAGCTGAGTAGGTCCCATCCTCATCATCTCACATGACCAGAAAGCTAAATGTCACAGTGAATTAAAACCCCACTCTCCTCTTCTGGCAGTTTAAACTGAGCCCATTTAGGGTCATATTAGCCATATTTAGCAAGGATACAGAACAAAACAAGCATGCAGCAAAGATTTCACCCTTCCTCCATTGTTCATTGCACTGTGATGGCTATTATTTGCCAGCCTATAAGGAGGTAATTCACTGCCAGGCAGTCCAATTCAGCAGGATTTTTGCCATTAGCATCCATGAGACTTGGGTTCCTGAGCTCCTTGAGTTGTTTTTTATTCTTCATATCCCTTGATTTCCTTTCTCTAGCCTGCCTTCCCACTTTATGGCTTTCATAAAGACTGGATTCCAGTTTCACTAATTCCTTTTGCTCTTTTTGAATAGGAATTTTTTCCCATCCTCAATATGGACAGAAAGTGTAAAGGGATCCTCATTCCCATGGTGTCATCTTAAATACTCGACTGTTTCTGTGATCCACAATTCAGTGGCTTGATAAGAAGAAAGGAATAGTTTAAGAAGTAAAGTTCCTAACATTCAAATGTTTCAGTCATAGACAGCAACACAGAGCACTGGCTTTTGTGAAGAACATATATAAGCAACCGAAAAAATCATTATATACAATGACAAAGTAAGAAAGGAAATCAGACTTGAGTAAACAGTTCCCACTGAGATCCACAGTTGGTGTCAATTTTAAAGATTCATCTTGTGATTTGAATTCTGAAGTTTTCAGTTAAATACAAAATGAAGATGTTGAAGGATATGTCTAGTGAGGATGATGTCCATGGCAATACTGGGAGTTACTCACGTGTGGGTGAACTTCAGACATCCTTTCAGCCAGATGTCTGGAACAGACTCTCTCAGTTCCCAACCTGAATCTCAGCAAACACAAAACCGTACATACATGCAAATCTGCATTTGCAGATACCAGTATCTTCCTGCGTACACACTAAATGTATTATAATGCTTCTCTTATCCAATAGCAGCAGGACTTTCATTTGCAAAGAATTTTCATCTGTAACATAAGCAAAAACAACGTATAAAAACATTTTCTCCACTTGTAAGTATATAGTTAATTTAAAGCTTCACATAAGGAATATAGTATGTTTAATGAAGAGCAGACTTTGAAAAAGCATACTGCAGAAGAGACATTATGGTACGGAGACCCTACAGTTTTCCTATGGAAGTTCTTTCTTCCATATGTTTATTCAAGAAGGATAACAGATTACGGAAATCTAAAGTAGAAAATGTTAAAAGCAACACATCATGTAAAATGTACAGACTAATTAAAGCAATAAATTAACCAAGTTGGTATTTTAACAGACAACTCGTTCTGGAACATAAGAAGTAAGGTGGCAGAGAGTTCGAATATATTTCAGGAGTTGAAGCAAATGACATTGCTTAGGTTTCATGATCAGTTCCAGCTAATATAATCCTATAAAATTTTTGCAAACACAGATCTAGAGAATAGATGCATTACCCTAAAATAAAATCACTTTGTCATTTATGCTTCAAAATAAGTACTCTTTGGAAAATAAACTAATACACACTGCTAAAATATGTGCAAGGCATTTTCCAAACTGTTACAATTCTGATTTTTTTTAGACATCTTTTATAGAATCCTAACATCCCAAATATTACAAGAAAAATCCAACTTCTACAGCCCAGCCATTATATTAATTCAGCACACATATTCAGTACAACACTTGTTCTCTTCAGGTATACAGCGCGATCAAAACCCCTGAACGCTACTTGCTTCTGTTGTGTTGGCTTCCCCATCACTGAATAATGCTTTAGGTAAAGTACCAATGCGTATATGAAATAGTTTCACTGTACCCGACTGTCAAAGACCAAGTCAAGCGCACAGCAGTACTGATTAAAAGGAGTTACAATTTTAAGGCCAAGCGGCTGTATATTTTATCCTCCTTACAGTGTTTTTTTGTAAGACCACAATGCACTGAGGGCCCAGTGGAATGCAAGAACTCTGCAACAACTCTGTGAAACACCATCTCAAGATACTGTTCATCACAACTGGATGAAAACACAAAGCAATCCAAATAACTTCTTAGGGACCACCATCAACCAAATATAAAATATCTCTTAGTAAAAATACTCACTGGGCAGGATTTTCCCACTTACCACTTGTTGAGGTCAGCTAGAGTTGAACTTCTAGTGAAGTTACACAGATGGACACAGACAGCTGGGGATCCGATGCATGGGTTCCAGTACGTCACTGTGCTGGTAGAGACTGAAGCGAGTACCTGTTATTTCAGGCATGCAGCACCAGTGGTTCTGGACAGACATGCCTTTACAGCTGCAACTAGATCCATTTTATGATGCACCACTACACCTTTGGCAGTGGCTTAAGCCTTTGTGCCAAGTGACTGACATCCTCAGGGACCCTGCCTCGAGCTCCACCTCCTTCCCCACACCCTGCCATGGCAATTGCTTGGTCCCAAAACCACGAGGCCGTTCCCAGCACCAGGAAAGACAATCAGCTGCTGAGGCAGTCTGTGCCCATCAAATCAAGCTCTCCTGCCTCCTCCAAAGGAAAGGAGCAGGCCAGATGGATGTATCCTGTGGCACAGACTGGTCTTGGTCTATGGGCTCTTGTCTGGATTGCATTGGTGGCTCTAACCCATGCCAGTCTGAATTCAGCCATGGGCTGAAGACACCCCCAAAATAACCCTAACCCTAAGCAACATAGAAAGGTAACATATTTAACTTATTCTACTACTTTAAGATCTACTTCAAAGCTATAATTACGGGGGGAAAAAAAAGATACTTAAGGCTTATGCCTGACTAATTTGTCAAGCCTCTAGCACTCTTCTGTGGCAAGATACTTGTGCAGTAGTACACTGCACTGCAGCACCTTTGGATCTGGCTCCGGACTGTTTAAACTTCTTGGGACAGAAGAAGGACGGCAGTCAAAAAGACAAGGAGCAAAATGGTTTTGTTGAATAAAAGGTCCAGTGGGCTTTTTTATGGAATGAGATAACTATGAGATTTTTTTTTTTTAATTATTGTTTGATTGTGGTTTTTGGTTTGTTTGTTTCATTTTGGTTTGGTTTTTTTTTAAGCTGAGAAGATGGGCATAGGGTAAGAAAAGGCAAGAATGGGGTGATGAGTAAGAACACTAAGAATACAGGGTTATGGAACTGCAAGAATGGAAAAGGGATCATCCCCTACTCAACTATAATCCACAGCAGGACTCCGCTGACCACAGAATGGCTACAGTGTGGGACAACAGCAGGCAGGTAAGAAAACTTTTATTTGTGCAGGCCCCAACAAACATATGACTCATAATACTAATTCCCTTCTCCTGTTCAGATCTTATTTCCTTTGTAACAAATGTATCTCACCCCTGAGGTGAATGCTTTTGTTGGTACAGATTTTCTTCATCATCTCTCTCTGGAAATTGGCAGGATAAGAGACATTTTCGTTATCACAGTTTATGAAGCATCCAGAAATCAGATCTTTAAGGCAATCAACTGCAATTATGTAAAATCTCAGGCTGCATACAGCTCTCCCACTTTGTTCACGCTACTGTAACTGCATTAGTTCAGTGGAACAGATTCTGACTCATATATCGATAGAAAGAAGATCAGAGTTGGCCCTAAAATTATGTTTCAGGGAACACAAGAAACTACACAAGAAATAGAATGTATTTGAGAACATTTTTAATAAATAATGTGACAAAAATTACTTTTCTGATTATTGGATCCTCAGTATGCAAAATTATGGCTAAAATATGAGGTTTCTTACATGAACATAATGAAAACATTAATCACATGGATTGTTCCTTTAGTACTGCACACCCTTTCTATGGAACCTTTCTTTAAAAATTAGCTAAATGAAAAATTTCAGTCCTCGGTAAACACCAAAACACTTTTTTTTTTTTCTTCTTTTTTTTTTTTTTTCATTGGGGCTAGTCCTGATAGCTGTCAATAAACAAACACACATTTTTCCATTAGCACCAATGACAAAGAAATTTTATAATTACAAAAAAGATCATAAAATCTACAGACAGAGGACATCATTTGGCAAATTCAATGCAACTAATGCCTCTATTTCAGCTTTAATGATAATCCAATGTTGAGAGAGGCCACAGCAAAATCGATCATTTTCTTTAAGTCCAGGAAAAGTGAGAAGTGTTTTGATTATGGCCCACATTTACGTTTGTTACTTCACCATCTGTCATCATTCAAATATTCCAAATACAAACATAAAGCGTTAACAAAAAGATGAAAAAGATCCCAAACAAATGCTTAACATTTTCAATAAGACAAAAAAAGGTTAATAGTTACAATGGTTTACAAACAAAGTTTAGTGATTGTGCTTTTAAAACCAAAAAAAAAAAAAAAAAAGATAAGCAGTGCATTACAAAAAAAATTCATTGCCAAGATCAAACAAAACTTCTTTAAGTGGCACTTCTTCTTTAAGGTGAATTGACACAAGTAGAGGTCTGAGATTTGGGCCAGTAACAGTTAATGATATTACCCAATTATTATTAAAAATGCCCATTGATTTTCCTGCTTATTTTCATAAGCACTGTTGAAGCTGAAAATTAGAAAAAGTTTCTGATAAACTTGCTCATGCCATGATTAGGCAAATAGCAATCACATTGGCTTACCTCCTGCCTATCCCAAAGGACATTTTTAATAAGAATGTACTTAATGATGAAAATGGAAAGACAAATCAAAGTACCACAGGGGTTTTAAAATGAGTACATATTTACAATAAGAGCCGCCTCATCCTAAATTAATTTTACTTGCATTTGTAAAACTGTATCATCTGCAAAAGGTTAGCAAGAGACTGGCAGAACACAAGCCACAGTCTGTACTGGAATGGCAAGATACCATTTGCGCCGACTGCAGGCTACAGTGAAACCCCTAGAATAAAAGGATGTTCTGCGTGATGTTCGCTCTGGGGCTCTTTTTAATCAATGCTGTATGACTTGCAATGGTATCGATTGGCTGGCTGGTGGACGGGCGGTGAGCTAAGCACCGCCTCGCCGGGGAGAAACCTCGGGATCCCAGGCTCCAGAATCCCCTTCTCTTCTAATCCTGAAGCAGCAGCTGGCCCAAGTGCCACGGAGAGCAGCTTACCTGCCTTCCTGGGCAGCGGAGGTGATGGATGCACTTAGCGTTACGGAATAGGCAAGGGCCGTTCCTAATAAGGAGGGTTTACAAAGAAAGAGTAAAATAAAAACTAGCATTGGGATGGCATGAAGAAAAATGAGGAATTGTACACTCTGATTGCACTGAACGTTATTTCTGGCGTCAAACATCATCAGACTCGAGGCATCTTAAGTGATTTTTTTGTTTTCTGATTAGATTTTAAAAGCCTGTTACAGTACATGTCGTCTTCAGCTTTCTGTTTCCTGGATTAAAAAAAAAGACATAAATGACCAGAGGTTAGATTTTATGACTTAAAGTTTGTTCCACATACTTCTTACACATTTGTTACCTTTAAATAATAATTACTACTTTTAATTACGTGCAGCAATGTGACTGCATCTTGAACACCTTTTCTACAACCAGTATTTAAATTGAATTAATATCATTAGGCAGAAAGAAAAGGAGAAAAAGGTTCATGCTGTACTGTCTAATAAAATCTACAAGGATGAAGTTTCAAAAAATTTGAAAGGCAACGTCAGGCTGCCCTTAGATGCTCTAATACTTTATTTTCACTTTTGAAAGAATCTGGATAATGAAAAGTGCACATTTAATCTCTGTGTTTCTCTAAGTTCTGTTCCATGGGTTTTAGTGTGATGACAGTTATATATATTATGCTACATGTTTACTTGGGGTTTTTGACAAATTCTTTTAAATTTCTTTTCTTGGATTGCGCATAACATTAACAGAAAAAATGTAGTATTTTTTTTCTGAAGAGAAGTATTTCTGGTTCAAAAGTGTTTTTTTCTTGGCATCTGAATAAACACTGACAATAGCCTTATGCTAGTCATCTTCAGTAGTACAGTAATAACTGCAGTTACCTCCATCTCTTCTTCTTCCTCTTCTCCTTGTTCATACGCTCCCAGCACTTGCATTTCGGCAACATTCCTTCGAGCTATATTTGCTTGATCCGCTCTCTGTCTGCCACCTGATCCTCTTGATGACATAGAGCTGGAGGAGCTGGGGTCTCTAGGATTATTTGATGTTGGAAACGTTGGTCTAGAATATGGCAGGATGTCCTCTGTATAATTAAATGTACACATTGTTATGTTTACAAGCCCAGAGATACTGTGATCCTAAAATTTCTGCATGCAGGTGATTTATTATACTTTTTATGATCCTCAGTAGGTTTGAAGTGAAGTCTGACAGGAATATGAAATACACTGTTTCCATAATAGCATTATAGAAGCTTTCTCAAGTCAATTTATAGTATTCACTTGGTAACGTTCACCACAGCAAAACTAATTCATGATTATTGTCCACTTCATTTCAATTTATGACCACTACTCTATGTTCTACAGGAAAACGAAGAAAAAAAGTAACCCTTGCAGTATATTTTCAATATGACTGAGTAAAAGGAAATGGCAAAACATGCACAATACTCACAAGGAGCTCACTGCATCTAAATATTAGACCCTGTACTTCTCAAATTGAGTTTGAACCAAATTAGTGGGCATGTTTTAAAATTTCAGCCCCATCCTCTTAAGGTAAACTTCTAATAATATTTCTCTATAGTAATCTACTATAACCAATACAAATCTCTTACTAATCTGCCTGTTTAACCATCTTACTGCCCAATCATCCCTGACACTGACCCTAGATACCTGTAGGAAGAAAGGACCAGGCATTTGCACGAACCTGTGTTGAAAGCCTTAGTGAATGCTTGGCAAATTTCATAAACCATGTTCCATTAATTAGTAATGAGTAATTTTACCAACTTCCATATGCAAGAGATTACATTGATCAGGCCTGATTCATGTAATGCCATGTTAATATTTATAACTAATGCCTTACTACGATGGCTTTCTTAATATTTAAACAGGACTAGGTTTACAAATAGAAAAAAAAGGCCAAGTTCTAGTTCTTTGGCAGAAAAGTTAAATATCTGAGTTACAGATCTGCTATCTGACTTCACCCAGTTCCTTTGTAAATTAGATTGTAATTAGATAGATTAGACGTAGCTAGACTATAAATGTATGGTAGTGGCAAGGACTTCGATCCTTACAACTTTTGAGGAGTGTTACTGTCTGGGCTTCCTCAGTGTTAGCTTTAATACATGATGGTTGCATATGGAAAGCAAGATAGAAAAATCTGTTTTTCATGAGCTTTTGTTTCCATTTTACCCAAATGAGAACTTGCAGCATGACCTGGCTTAGCACCTATAATCACAATAAATGGTGACAATTCAGCTGACCTAACTTTGCTCACACTGTTAGTGTGAGGGATCTGGAAAGAGCTGCTTCTTCCCTGTGATCAACACACAATACTTCATCGAACCCAGAGCATGCAAAACAACCTTGAAGAAGATGAGTTTTTGCTGGTGTGCCTTCTCGTTTTGGTGCTTTATTTCCTCGCAGTTTCCCATCGTTTTGCTGTTCCTGTGGTTCTCTCCGCTCTCCCGAATTTGTCCGCACGTCTGAATGCTGTCGCCCATCCACCCCGTCCCTCCCCTTGTAGCTTGCTCCTTTCCTTTCCGCAGATCTGTCTGTCCTTGCTTCTATGGAAGCAAGTTTTGGCAACATGACTGGCCGCACCTCCAGCTGTGATTTGGACTGGGCGGTTGGTGATTTTATCGCTGGAGGTGGCACCGGAGGAGGTGGCAAGTCTACAAAGTTGAAAGAGAATAAAAATTACAATGACACCATACACTAATGAAATTAAAAAGTAATATTTAACTTCCACTAACCATTTGCTTTCAGCCCTCCCTCTGCCCTTCTCTCTCCATTCTAAAAAGTATTATGTTAGTTACAGCTGCTGATGGGTATTTTTCCAAAGCTTGAGCTTTGAAAACACAAAGTAAAGACTGCCTTCACTGCCTTTTCACATCACAACATTTTCTTAAAAATCATTGCAAAAAACTGTCATAAGGTTTAGGCACTTGGATATTAATTTATCAGTTATGGATATCAACACAGAGATAAAGATATTAACATATCTTCGTTCATATTTATCATTTTGCCAAGTCCATTCAACAACACAGCAGCGTGTGCTATAGAACTACTCAAGATCTTCAGCAGGTTGAGTGTTAAAGTAAGTTGGCTGGGGTGTAATAATGAGTATCAGATGCACTGCTGATCTATGTAAAGATATACTATATTAACTATTGCATTCTTCTTCCAAAACAGTAGGTTAACCCAACATACATATACCCGATGTCTGGGAGTTATAAAAGAGATATAAAAAAAATCCACACTCCATCAATGACATGACAAGCTCCCAGGAAGAACGAAAAAACCAAAAAAAGACCCACAAGACTTTTGAATTTGTCTCTGTAAATTAGCACAGCTTAAAGGGTTCTAAAATTCTGTATATTTCTAAACCGTATTTATAAGGCACACATATGTTTTACTTAATTCAATTTTTCTATTCCTTAATAGAAATTCAATATTAGTTCAACTTAATTCAATATTTCTATTCAATTTTCTAAGCATTACAACTTAAAACTGGAATGTGTAAACTGTTCATCAGGATATGCTAATGCTCTGTGGAATATCAAATGTGAAGGAAAAAAATGCAAACGTCAAAGAAGGAAGTGACGATATAAAAGCCGTTCACAAAAGAGCTGTAGGAACAAGACATATATATATATATCTGTAAGAGAACAACAGGCTAAAAAAAGTGAGATGTAGAAGATGTTTCTCAATATTCTCAAACAAACTTGCTAAATAAAATAAATAACACTATTAAAAAACTGTAACTTCAGCATTTTGTAATAGTGTGCATTCATTCTTTCTACTTCCACAAAAATCTCGGAGCAGCTGTGTTTTTCAAACCCCACCAGTATATACACAGCTCATTCACAGACTATTCAAGAGAATATTTCGACTGAAAACTAACTAAATTGGGCCAAGAATAAAGGTAGTACTCCTGAATAAGAACAAAATAGGCATACAACACATACATATAAAATCAGATATGGCAAATGCCAGATATTTTCAAGAGGTTTTCCACTGACAAAAAGCACAAATGGTTCGATCTAGCCCTGTGGAAAGGTGTAGCAATGCAGAATTCAGTGCTGTATGCAGGTTTATTGGGCACCATTCTCCACTTTAAACTGGTGACTTAACTTGGAGTTGCCCTTGACCTGCCCTTGACCCAATTTTTATCAGTTGGGATGATGAGGAAGAAACATGTCATGAAGCACATTTTCTCATGTGGCACATACTTTAGGTAAATGTGTTCTGTAACACCATTCTTGTTGCATTAAATCCCTGTCTTGGTAAAAAACCTAACAAACAAAAAAAAAAGAAGAAAAAAAAAGAGAAAAACAAATACAAAAAAAGCAAGGAAGCAACCAAGAAAACTTCTCCTTGCTCTAATTTATGGCTTGAGTAGAGGACCATATCCATTTAACAAGAAACACAGAAACTTCTTTTCTCCTGTTCCTCTCAGCTAAGAACAATCCGGACAACTGGCCTTGTATTCCTTGCAAATTGTGTAGGGAAGCTTATTTTTCAAACTAGTAGTTTGTGGAACATCTGAATTAGAGAGTACCTAAAGGTACTTGAATACTTTGAAAAAAATTGAATACTGACGCTTAACTTTAAGCATCTATTTAAGACCACTTGCAGATGTCTTTTAAGAAAGATCACTGTCATTTCTAAAACCTGAGAAGGCATAATGTAAATTAGCTGAACACCTGGATATAATAAGTGGCTGAATCAAAATAATTTTATGTATGGAGTGGGAATTATTAGACTATAGTCCAGTAAGAACAGAGAGGGATCTGTAGAAAACGGACTGGACTTGTTTAACCCAAGGTAGCAAAAACTATAAAATGGTGAGGCCAACTTCCGATTCAATAAGATATGAAAGATCTTACTCGTAACCTTATCAAAACAGATTCTGGCAAGCAAGCACAGAACCAGTTACATTGCATTCCTTTGTTATCCATAATGCTTTAAACATGGTCTGTTGTGGTAACCTCTGCCTTTACACAACCTTAACAATGGAAATATATAATTCCACACATCAGAGAAGCGTTCAGACTGATGAATCTAAAAATTCCCTATGAGCTCTAGCAACCAAAGAGCAAACCAAAGGACTTTCACTGTGCTGCCCAGCCCCAGAGATGTTTAAATATGCCTACAAGTGTGGGCATTCATATCACAGGGGTCCATAGCCACGTAAGCCTAAGTGTCAATACCCGCTCCAAAAAATCTTGGTCTGAAGAAGTATATAACTTCTTATAATTCAACAACTAGGTGGAAAATCATGTAAAGACCTCAGAACGGGTGTTCCTTGAACACCCACCATGGCAGATCCAGCCCTAAGCTCATCAGGTACAATAAGCGTTCTTCAAAAGCAATGCTGGAGATGGTGATAATCCTACCTTTTGCACAATACTTTAGGTGATTATAGAGCTTGGTTTAAATTTAAAAAATAAGATAAACTCTTCATTAGCTTGAGGAGATTCAAACAGTATTTTCCCTTCTCTGGAAAACAACCTTCTCACAGATCTTTCCTCAGAAAAGATGCCAAATCAAAAGCCCAATCAGAAGTGGATGAAGATACTCAAACTCAGAAGTGTAGGCTTCTGGAACCACAGCTGTTCATGCAATACCTTGTGTCTCACATTCCCTGCTCATTGTCCCTATTAAGTTATGAGAGCACTGAATAGCCCTTCTGTTGAGCCTCCTGATGTAGGTATTTAATATCAAGCCTTTTCAGTCACCCTTGGAGTTTCCAACAGTTGTGGCACAGCAATGCATTGGCTGAATACCAAAGGGAAGGAACAGCATCTTTCCTATAGCCTATAAAATAACAACTTGGAACAACCTACTTTATTCAAGAATCCTATCCAGCTACATAGATGCAACGAACACAGTGGTGTTAAGTCTTGACAATGGAAAGGAAATATGCATTGCTAAAAAAGTTTCATAAAACAGCAGTAGCTCTATGGTACAGTAATAACTAAAGAAAAGTGATATTCTCTTTCAAGAACGTTTTTGCAACCTGCAGGGAAACTATAAAAATCTTCATTACAACACAGTGCTCCTCGCTGAGAAAACTCCTTTACAGAGGAAAAAAAGGCAACTTTTCAGAGGTCAACACTATTACACCCCTGTGGTATTTATTTTAACAGCTCAGATCACAGAGAAAATCCAGATTCAATCTGCCTCCTCGAGTACAAACCGGCACATTTCTTATTAAAAGGAAAATGGAAGCTTCCATTGTAAGGAATAAAAAATAAATCACAAAGCAACATCAAACCAATATGAAGAACTCAGAAGTATTTGTTAAAGGTCAGCTGTGCTTACATGTTTCATTCATGTCTATGTATTATTGTTGTACTGCTTTCCACGAAACTAAAACAATTAGTGGATGCCATTTCATAGCATGGTCTGCAGGGGAAACCTCCCATCTATGTGTTTTGTAAGGAGCGCTGATAATTTTCTAAATGAGAAGATATATAGGAATCATGGGATAAGCAAAACACCAGTGAGGAAAAATAATCTGATAAATTAGTTTGGCATTGAAGTGAAGAAACCACAAATAAGCACAAAAAGATGAATCGTAAGTAGTGACAAATGAGGGAAGCAGGCCTTCCTAGGCAACTCTTTCTTTAAAGCTCCATCAGGCTGTAGATTTCTACAGTCATACCCTGAAGAAAACAGCAGTTATAGATTTGATGCAATATTGGAAAGGATGCAGAGTGAAATTTTTTCTGTTGCATATTTATGCAGGCATGCAAAACCCAAGACTGTTCCTGACTTAGTAAAGCTTTAAGATGGTTTAAGATTCCTAGATACATAATAACCTCAGCTACTATTATTCATGTATTGAAGTTGTTTTCATGCTTTACCTTTCAAGAAACATGGCTCAAACTGTACATAATAATTGGATGAATAAATAGATACAGCAAAACCTAATATGATGTATGAAAGCAGTGGGTTGTTGGATTGTAGGGTGGGTTTTTTTGCCTGCATGTACATTTGCATACTGCTTTCATCAAAACGATTTTCACTCCACAAAAAATCATTCAATAGCAAAATTCACTTTTACAAAATATCTCACAATAGGATTAGAAGTATGGGCTGCAAAGAAAGCAGGCATCTGAAAATTGTTATAATTCAATAACAAGCTGTTTTTTAGCAGGGCTACGAAATGCATTCCTACTCACTTTCTACCTGAAATTTGTGGAGCATGGATTTTTTTGTACTGCACAGGCAGAGGGAGACAAAAGTATAGCTGTTGCTGGCATGCACGATGGCTTAACATTTGAAAGTGAAAATCCAGGGAAATATCTGGCAGATATTCAATTGCCTTTTGTGAGAAACTCAGCTGCCCTAACATCTTGGCATGAGTAACACAGCTAAATAACTCAGTTACTGTCTCAACCAGATAGTTGTGAAAATGTTACTATTTATAAAAAAAGGAATCAGGATTTAAATTCTTGTATTAACTGTCAATGGTGTAATTTCTATTGAAAGACCTAATGAGTCGAAGCAGGAGCAAAGTAATTTTATCCTTCTTATCTAAATCCTTACAATTCTGAAGGCTTGTAGCTACTAAGAAATCAATTCAAGACAGTTCAGAAGAGACCTTCACATATATAATTTTAGAAGAGACAAAAATATTCTCTTAAAATTTGGTTTCTTAAATTAAATATGTAAGTAGGTCAGGCAAGGTTAAGAATGAGGATACATCTGTTAGTTGGTTCTTGTAATGCACTCTTAGTAGTTCACTCTCTAAAAGGCTAGATGAAGAGCAATTAAAAATTCATACATTTTAATCCTTACCACCTACTGAGCAAAGATTTTTAGCAACAAATATGGAGAACATTTCACTGCCTGGATGACTGTCAAGGAACAAAACAACTGAGCTGAAATCTCATTCCACATATAGTAGAAACTGATTNTAACAAACACACTTTCAGAAATCCTGCTATATAAAGAAAAAAAAATTAAAGACTTTCATATATTGTTGCTGATAATATTCTTGGCATTTTCAACCATTCATGCAAAGACTTAATATACTTATATATCCTTTCTGTCAATCAAGCATGTAAATTCTTCATTACAGTGGTACTTCATGAAACTGCTAGCAAATACTAACTCAGGTAATGTGGGAACAGCAAAAAAATTCTTAACATGTTGAAGCAAATTCCATTTTAAAGGCTGTAAAAGTAATGAAGGAATGTATTTTTCTCTTTTTAGTATTGATTCAACGCTTCTAGCCACCAATAAATGCTTAAATTCAGAATCTCTGCTTTGCTCTGCTACAAACACACGTATATTTACCCACAATGAGGAAAAAAGAACATCTTTGCATCAAGCACTCCTTTATAAAACAGATAAGAAACCGTGTGACATCAAACCAATAGAAAAACCTAAGTATATCTGGTAAAGGTCAATTATGCTTAAATGTTTCACTCATGTCTACATATCACTTTTCTCCACTTAAGGAAAACAATTACTAGATGTTATTTTATAGATAATCCTAAAGGAAAAATATACTAGATGTGGCTATTAAAATGAATGGTCAGAATCTTCATTAAGGTTCCAAATATGCTTATGTAAATGGATTGAGGAGAAAAAAAGAAAAAAATTAAAAACATCAAAACTGAACAAGCCCTTCGACCTTTGAACTTGGCTTTAATCGTTCTGCAGAAATTAAAGCCATAATTTGCTTTTCCCTGAATGACCATACTGTATTGTACATTAAATGGGTTAGTGGAAATTCTTACCTAATTACAAAATACGCTGAAGTAAGCAGGTGCTATATAACACAAAACAAATATTGATCATGATTGTCAAATCTATTGCAATATCTAACCATAATGCTCTATGATTTAACTTTGTATAATTACTTTCACAAAAAACCTGTCATCAAATACTGGCCCACTTCTTATTTATTCCTCTGTTAGAAGAAAATGGGCACATAAAACTCCTGTTCAGATTTTATTTCTGATGTCCTAGCTGTTGTGTTTGTATCGAGGTTTGATGCTCAGCCAATAATTCAGTTAAGAGCATCCTCTTCGAGAGAATAAAAGCTGATAAAATGTCCATAAAATATTGGAAAATGCCATTACAAGGGTCTCATAAACCTAACGCTTCTGGTAGGGTTTTGGGGATTTACACCTTGTGTTGTCCTTTCACAGAAGCAAACATGCACAAAACCACTGTAATAACCTCTTGAAATCAGATAATATTCCAACAGCTCAGTTTCACTGACAGAAGGGGCCTGGGCATAAGCCAAGAGGCCCAGGTGCACTGTGTCATGCCAGTATTTAATGCAGCCTAATATCAGATAGATGCTAGTGAGAGAAAATACTCAGAATAAAGTACAGATAATAGCACGGACAACCACTCATTGCTAAATTACTTCTGCTCATCGTGCTGTGAGCTTTGTATTAAATTTTTTTGTCAAGTGGCAGGAATCATAGGGAGAAGTGGCTCAAAACTCCCTTCCCGTAACCTCGGATAAGGATCTATAATATTAGGCTTTCATATGATAATGGCAAATGATGCCCCTCTTTGAAAAATTTCAAACTGGTAATGAAAGTCCTAATCAGATTGTTGTTGTGGAGAACCAGGAGGTGGGGAACGATGCCTTTCTTTCCCCTCATCTGTTAGCAAATTTAGCAAACTTGACAAGATGGGGTAAGTCTTGCAGAATTTATCCAACATGAATTTCCAACAAAGCCCGTGGGTTGTTTTATAAAACTGGAAGGTAGTGCTTTAATAAAAGCTGCACCACCTGAGGCATTTTCATTAAAGGCTCTCTCCAGACAACACCACAATGTTTGCATTATCCTCCTGCACTCCCAAGAGAATACAAGCACTACCTTTTCAGCAAGAGTTGATATTGTGTGTGAAGGCACGAAAGAAGATGATTAGATTTTGCTTTTACTCACAAAGTAACCGCTTGCAACAATGCTGTGGTCAGGATTAAAATGCATTGATTTGTGCTGCCCACCATTTGAATGGCAAATTGTTTTTTTTTCAGGAAAAGATACATTCTGAAGGTTTTAATATTCAGTCATGTGAACGAAGACTTTAATCCTAACCACACATTATTCTCAATGACTGTACTATTTATGCTATCTGGGCTCTTAAATAATGACAGTAATTAGCCGATTAGGACACTACAGAAAACAGGTGCAAGGCTCTGGAGTGGAAGCATCAATGTACAGTATTAAGGAACTCTGGCATTTAAAATGATTAATCTGTTCAGCGTGTTTAGCAACAGGAAACACAAATCACTGAATTCTGAACCACAACGTTATCTCTGTGGAAAAATTTAACGCTCACACACACTGAATGCATATTTAGAAAGGTTCACTGACGTTTTCACCCGTTTCAGTGGACTCACCATCTGTGTAGACTTCTCTGCGCAGATGTCCTGGCTGGTGTTTTTGCTTTTTGGCAGGTCGGACCTTCTGTATTACAACAGCACTCATGTTGCTGTCGGTAGACACGGGGCTGGTGGGTCTAGGACAGTGTGATGCATGAAAATGTCTACGGCCTGGAAATTGTTGCAGAACAACAGCTATTATTTTTCTTATCTAAAATAAGATGCTTCATACTTTCTCTTTTTTCACATCAGAATGACCTAGCTATACAAAACCTGAAAGTACACTGTTGGATCAGTAATAAAACTCTCATCTTTCCTGTAATCAGTTTTAGAGTGAGCCGTAACTAAATCGAAGCATTTCCCATCTTATTAGGATGGAAGCTGGCTTAGCAACACAGAAATTATCCAGCTGGTTGGTAGCTGGTAGCTCCTGCTCCAGGAAGCTGAACATCATCGGCAGTCAGGCACAGGCAGGCTTCTTGCCTTCCAGAAACAACAAAATATTTCACTTCCAAAAGGGTTTTCATCTCCCCTAACTCGGGCAGCCCCAGGTCACCCATGCCATAAGCAAGCCATGAGAAGGTCTCAGGTACAGATGCCCCCTCCGCCACCTTGAGCGAATTCCCAGGAGGGCATCAGGAATGTGTGACTGGCCTTTTATCACAGCTTACTTGCAGGTAATGCAGTGTCACATTCTTAGGCCGTGTAGTCAGGTAGGGTTAATATAAATACATAAAAATCACTACACAGCATTAACTTGACCATTGCAAAATTATCTACCTGTGATAGGAATGGGATGTAAAAAGGCCTCTTCTAGATATGCAAACTTGCATGCACATATATTCTGAATGTATATGTATAAAATGGATAAAATCCTGTCCCAGTGGGTACAAATGGGAGTTTTGCCACCTACTTCAGAGGGCCAGGATTTCATCCAGAATTACTAAATTACCTCCCCTCTCACTCTTCATGATGAACAGCTGTGTTGAAATGAGACAAAGGACTGTTAACTGGGAGAGGATATCAGAAATGGGAGGAAGGTTGCAAATCAGTTGAGTCAGGATGGACACAGTTGTGACAGAGTATCTCTTCTCCAGGTTTGGCATATTAATAGGACTGATTGGGAAAATATTCACAGATCAGCTTAAAACCTGCATCGCAGCCTGCAGTATTTTACCTTTCAGCTGAACTATAAGAATATCCACTGGGCTGAGTTACTGATCAGGTGACTGATTACCAGTATATAACTAGTGTTACTAGTAACCAGTATGTTGTAAACCACTAAATATTTCTAATGACATATTTCATATGTCCAGTGGTGATTCAGGAGAAAAAAACAGAAGTAAAAATCATGCATAAGGGCATGCTGCATATTCATAATCTATATTCTAAATGAGAACTAATAACAGATCTCGAATTATGAAACCAACACAAACCCAGTTCATCTCAATATTACAGCAGTAAGGGCTTGAACAGCATTCTCAAGAAAGTAATAACAAAATATAACAAATATATTATAACATTTTTTTCCAAATACAAGGGAAATATGACAGGGGGATTAAATCTCTCACGAAGAGTGACTGAAAACACTCAGAGCCTTATACTAGGAAAAGGATACAACTCTGTAATTTTTTTTTCTATTTCAATTCTGGTTGAATTGAATCCGTCAACAGAGTTGAGATTTGGCAATAATCAATGAAACTAAAAAATCAGAAACCACTTATGGAAAAAACCGTAAAGCAACAATTTATTTTGAACTGTTTCACTAAAACTCCTTCTCTAACTCCCCGCCCTGCTGAATTTCTAATGTTGGCATAGTCATAATAATAACAACAACAACAACAACCTTGGAAGCAGTTGTAGATAAATACATTTACCTTTTTTTTTCCCCTTTTTCTGTTAAACAGAGGGCAAACTCACCTCCTGCTGCATCCTGCATTTGACGTCTGGCTACTTTCAGGCCAGCGTATTCCGCAGCTGCTGCAACCGCCTGTGCAAAATCTGCATCAGTAAAAAACGATCCATCTGAAGAGCTAACGCTAGACCGCCCGCTTGAGATGTTATCTTCTTCAGAGGCTGAACCCCAGCCATTGATCATGGACCCTGTTACAGAGCTCTCCAAATCCCCAACGCTGGAGGCTGGTGTCTGCTCAAGGCCACGCAACAGGAGCCTTCTGTTCTGCATCTTGGCAACCTCTATATCTGCCTCATCCTCTTCTTCTTCTGGGGCGTCAGTATCCATGTCAGAGACCATGGGTCCTGAGATATACCCATAGGTGTGTGGGGGGGAGATAGGCCTTGGAGGGGGTGGAGGACTCACAGGTTGACGTCTGCATAAAAATACAAGGGTAAGAAGAGTTGAAGTCACACATTACATAGTCAGAGAAAACAGCAGGTTGATGTAACTACTACTTCTGATTCCCAAGACACTTTCCCAAGACTTCTGATTCCCAAAACACATTCCCAAGACTTGCTTTTCTAAACCAAAAGAATTAATATCTGAAAGGTATACCCAATAATAATTTAATAACCCTCCCACTCCCCAAATCCTACAAGCCATTGCTGCACGGGAACCTATACCTGCCTCTGAGTAAAGACCTTGCACAATAAGGTTTTACCGCCTTAATTTAAAGCTTTTGTGACAACTGTCCTTGTAATATATTTGCCAGTCTTCATATTTTCTAGGTTTTGGTATTAGGAAACAAGCAACTGGTTACAAAAAATATGTGAATTAAGCTACAGTTCTTGTAAATATAGCTGGCCTGCCAACCTTTAAGGATAAGCTAATGGAGAGCAGCTGGTTCACGGGCATACAGAATTAATAACACTTTGTTCACTGTATCTGATACAGGGGTTCTCGCTTTGACAGCGACATCGCCACCTATCTCAGCTCTCCCTTTAACATCAAGATCATCTGATATCTCACTAAATCTTTTTTTTCCCTCTGCTTTTCCACTCTTGCAAAGCCCAGATTTCTATTTTATTTCGCTATATGTCTAGCAAGCTGATCGAACACAGAAATACTAGAGTACAACAGCACCACCAGAATCATATTCTAGATGCCTGGTTCTGATCAGAAACAGGTAATATTCAGCAGAACTACAAGTAAAGCTAATTAAAAGTATGATAGATAGTATTTTAGATGTTATTTGCACTAAAAAAATTTGCCATTTACAAGCCCCCAAAAACAATACAGAGAAATGCCACTGAAAAGGTATTCTTAATTGGAAAGTACTGTCACACCATAATTAGAACAGAAAACGCCCTTCTCAGAACGGGCTAGAGATGTTGAACACAGTAGATCCAACTCCTAAATAGAAATGCTATGGGTCATATTAACACTGTAAGATGGGAGAGGCAGTCAGCCAACTCTTGCAAATCAAGTAAATAGAATTCTGTGAATTTTTTTTAACTGATGAAATGGATATAGCAAAAAAGAAAAAAACCAATGCCTGAAAAAGTAAGATAGACAAATGTAGTCACTAACAGTTCTAAGGCTTTCAACAAAGCCAGACTTAACCATTGTAGGAAGAACAAAATACATACACATTTTATTTTTCTAGTCCATTTCAATGAGTAAGGCGTATGCCCTAGGAGCTTAAATTGGAATGTCCTACCACATAGTTCTGCCACTACTTTTGAGGACATTTACGGTGACTAGCCGTGCATCTTTGTGTTGAGCAAACCTTCTGTTTTCCAGGCAGCTGCAGGCTGGTTATACGTGTTTGCACAGATCTCCATCAATGCCCACTCTATTCTGTATGTGAGTATGCATCTCCCACTCTCCAGAACCTCTGGAAAGTCATGCACAACACATCGCTCATATAGCATTTCCCTTTTCCATTAGTGTCCAGCTAGTTTAACCTCTAAATAACCCAGAAAACTTTAACTATTAAAATGAAGACTTCTGTGCCTTGGCATAGTAGGGCCAATGGAAATTACAGGAAAAAAAATATTAACCACCCACTAATAAGAAGAGTGGAAAGACTCAGGAGGATAGACAAAGAGGAAAAGGTACACAGTACAAGAAGTGTTACTCTAAACAACAAAGAAAACAATGCAAGGCAGGTCAGGTAGAAGTGGGGAACAAAAGGAAAAGCAGACACAGGCCCTTTAAAAAAAAAACAGAATGATTCAGGTTGGAGGAAACCCTTGGGATCATCAAGTCCAATCACCAGCCCTACTCTACAAAGTCCTCCCTTACACCGTATCCCCCAACACCGCATCTAAACAACTCCTAAACACAGTCAGGGGTGGCGACTCCACCACCTCCCTGGGCAGCCCATTCCAGTGCCTGACCACTCTTCCTGGGAAGAATTCCTTCCTCGTGTCCAGCCTAAACCTACCCTGCTGCAGCTTGCAGCCATTTCCTCTTGTTCTATTGCTAATTACCTGTGAGAAGAGACCAGCACCAACCAATTAACTACTAATTAACTTAAAAAGTGGGAAACACAAAAATGAACTAACTTTTCAAAAAGCACTCTGGAAAATGCATCCATAGATGACCAGTGAGCTATATTAGTGAAATCAAAGTTCTACAGTCTAATTGTCAAGATCATATTGATCTCATCATAATAGGTCTGCATTTCACTACAACCAGAAAGTATGGCTAGAATATTGCAGGCAAGTTTGTATATTTGTGATAATAAACAATATGTGCAAACCATTGGAGGAAAAAAAATAATGAAAAAAAGGTAATTTGGGATGGAAAAAGCTGTGACTTCTTAACAAAAAGCACGGCAAGCAAGCACTATACAAAAAAAGCCTCATTCTGAATTTACTGTTTTATGGAAGAGGAACTGTGAGAGTGTATATGCAAAATAGTTTGTACTAAAAGCAACTCAGAGAAGAAACAAAATTTCCCCATAACAAATATCTATCTTTATTAATGTTGGCCATTCCTTTAAATAAAGCTAGGTGGAAATGTTAAGAAAATTTTGCAAGCAGTAATTTCCTGTATTAGGATTTATGAGAAGAGGAAAATCTATAGGTTATATAAATTATATATTTATATATATTCATACATATTGGTGACAAGTTAATTGCACAGTTACTGTGAAATAATGCATGCTATTTTATGGTAATAATGCAGTAAATCTATTGGAAACAATGGAACTGTAATTATATGGTAAGCTGTGTTAACGATACCACTTTAATATCCTGATGACTGAATTTAACTTGTGTCAGCATCGTACGTACCGTAAAGTGATATACTGCATTTCTTTCCACTGTATAATAATAAAGCAACTTAATTACCTATTTCTTAGGTTACAAATAGTTTGAGCGTCCTGGATCAGAAATTAAATATTAACAGAATAAATACCAAAGGGGAAAATCTTGGCCTCACTGAATTCAACATGAATTTTCAGTGGGGTCAGGATGACTTTCGTCACATCTCTCTTGCCACATTTGCATTGACACACCTCCGGTCAGGTTGGTGTTGTATGTGCCCCAGATCCTCCTGACAGTCCTGTAGCATGGGCTGGAGTTCCTCCTGGGGAGAGGGGGTGAGAGTGGCAGTTGACTGATGGCTATAGGAGACAGCAGCTGGAGAGGAAGCTGCTCCTCGGACAGGCGGAGTAGGACCTCGCTCATCTTCTTCCTCTTCCTCCAGCTCATCCTGCTGCAGATACATCCTTGCAGGTGGGACAGGACAAGGAATTTCTTGGTCATAGCTAAAATTAATTTTTTAAGAAAATAAGGACTTAAATTTTTACTATGTAATTAGCATATCTGATACATGCATAAATAGCTCAGAAAACATCATTGTCATGTGTGCTCTTGAAAACAGATTAATAAGGACATACTGAGTGGATATACACAGTGTCAGTAAATGATGTCTCTGAATAGCCCCAATACAGCTAGTTGAGGAGCACCAGAATGGTATTGAAGCAAGGTCTCAGTGCCAGCTTGTAGGGCAAATTACCGTTCAATTAACTCGTGATTAAAGTGAGAAATGGATGATGTATTCATCCTTCTTACCTTTCATCCACTGAAAGACTGTAATCTTCACTATTGCTATGGGGAGGTGGATGTGCTGGAGGGGGTGGAAGAAGATCTGCCCAGTTCATGCCTGCTTGCTTGGGAGCCTTTGGGGTCCGAGCACCCTTCTTGTGCCCTTGACTCCCTATGAATAGAAAGCAATACCTATTTGTAATGCTTTTAAGGATCTCTTCACTGCTATGCATTGAAAAACAAAGTAACTGTAGTCCCTCCCAGATCCTCTTAAATTTCCTGGGAATTTACCGTTACGCGAGGTTGGAATAAACTGGGAATCCTCCTTTTTACAACAATCTGTAGTTCTAGCTTCTTTGTAGAATTAAGCAGCTTTTAAGTGGTTAAATTTAAACAGAACCTTTCCATGGCATGGAAAAACACATGGGATACAAAACTTGCATTGTTAATAAATAGCCAAAATGTGATAAAACCATAAATGAATTTTACACGCAATGTCATTAAAAGTGAGCTTCCTACTTCTATTAATTACATTATAGATTATCATCTAAAACAAATGAGCTGTAGACATATTTTCTAAAGTGCCTTTATACTATTTAATTGCTAGAACCTAAAATACAATATGACACAGATATGATCTATTAAAGTTCCACTGTTGCATTAAGTCACTGAATATATGTAATTTGTACTTGTCCACTGAAATGTTTTAGGCACAATGAAATGACTAGTTTTAGTCTAAATGGCAGATGCAGTTGAAAATAATTGCTGGAAGAACTAAAATAACAGAAAAAAAGAAAGAAGATCGATGAAGTATGGCACAAATGTTTTCAACTACTATTACTGGGAAATTATACCTCATAATAGAACAATGCAGCTTTAACAGTTCCAATAAATTTGAATAAGACCAATTACTCAGGTGGTCTTGAATTTTAACTTTGGATACGGCTATGATCAGAACTGACTCTATCATCGTTCCTCTGTATACATTTTTATTCTTCTTTGTTATTGTTTTCTAATTGTAGGTAAAGTCACCCTATTTTTGAATGTGTTTTAGAATGCTTAGACATTTCTCTCTTCAACTGAAGAATGGTCAAATATGACCATAGTTGGGCTTTAAACACTTGATTAAATATGTTGCAGTGAGATAGAGGAAGCTTGTTTTTCTCACTTCTGCTATCTCAGATTTCCCATTCTTATGGACAGCAGTTCTGCTTATTATTGTCCCACATTAGCTGCCAGATAAAAGTATGTTTTAGCTCTGTCCAAGTACTTTTTCTGGTATCTCAGTACATCAAGCAAGACCCTAGAATCCCAAGGCAACCATCATCTTCATTCCCTGCCCTGAGCATCATGATATATCCTAGGTTCAGCACAATTAATTTATTACTCTGGTCATCTTCCTTCATTCCTGCTTGACTCCTTGGTATAGGACTATAAATTTTTAGTGTTATGAATAACCATCATAGGTGTCAGCATGGAGAATGCCACCTTCTCATTTTTAATTTGGATGGGTTCATACCCCTGAGATGTATCATGCTGAATTGCAAGTCTTAACATCTTTGAGTACAGGCTCAGCACCAGATCCCAATGGTGAAGACCTGGGAGCAGACAAAAGGATGGTTCCCAAACACCCCTGAGCAGCTGGGAGAATGAGGAGCTATGCGTATCTTACCCCAGTGACTGAGAATTCAAGTCACCCAAAGGTCCAACAGGCTCACCTACATGTTTATGCCTCAGTCATTTCAGTTAAATGGAGTGCAAGTTAGGATTAATGCAACTAGGCTATCAAAGGTACCTGCAGAACAAAAGTTGGTAATGAAAGCCCTTGTTTTGATTAGTAGATGTAAAGCCCAGGGAAATGGTGACGGTGACCATAACTCTGAAAAACTGGTCTGACGTAAATAAACATAGGCTAAGTATCAGACTTACAAGAAAGCCTATGTGCAAGTTCTGGTTTAGCTCTGAACACTTCACACACCTTTCCAGAAATCAAAGCCGAAAGTGAGCAGGTTACACCAACATGAGAAGCAGTAACTTTTGAATTAAGCCATATTCTGTGGTTCCAAAGCACGAGTGTAATTTCAGTGCCCTGGTTAACATTATCCAGTATAAAAAGCTGTCTTATTTCAAGATTTTTACAATGGATGTTGAGATATTTTGCAGAGGAGATGCTGATGAGAAAAATTTAACTTCAGTAATCTACTGACTACATTTGAAAGATGTATAGGAGTAGTTTTGACACACAGCCACTGAAATCTGTGAAAATGATATTTATCTATTCATGCTTTTTTACTTAGTAAAACAAAAAATTTCTTAAAGCAGTTCTCTTAAGTATTACTCAAATGCTCTGGTACTTTGAGCCCATTCATGAATACAGTCTTCTTGGCTGAATAGACTCAAGAGATGGAAAAGAAGTCAGTAAAGTATCAAGAAGGCAATACATAAATTGAAAACCTTTTGGCTTTGTTTTGTCTGTTTGTTTGTTTTTGTTTTGTTGGGGTTTTTTTGGGGGGAGCGTGTAGGAGTGGGGGTTGACAGCTGAAAATGCTGTGAGTGCCCAGCTGGAGGCCATATTAACCAGTAGTACAGTATTAATATTAAGAAGTTCAACTTCTACCCGATTCCATGACTTTCACAATTTTGGACAATCAATTCATTATTGACATTTAGATGGCTCTCAGCAGCCATGAGGATGCAACAGAAATACAGGCACCTATTGGGCTGTTTTTTATGCTTTATCATTGTCAGTGGGTCCCTCCCCATCATACCATCTGTAAGTCCAGTAACTAGTGATAACTATGACTTGAGTGTCCAAACTCAAAAAAAACTAAGGTTTGGTAAACACTGTATATACTCACCAGATGTACTACTGCCTCTGTCCGAGCTGTTGTAGGATCCACCTGTATTCTGGTCATAGGACTGGTTGTATGGAATAGTTGGAGCAATGTTGTCGTTTACCCGGTAATCTGCAAGTGTAATAGTATAGTTAATGCTACCCTTCAGAAACACATTTTCTTTTATATACCTGCTTTATAACACAAAGTAAGAGCTTCTGAAAATAGTGAGGATTAAATTCATTTTTTTGCAAGGAAAATCATCCTATAATCATGTTTTTGTTTTTGTTTTTTTTTAACCTTGTCTCTAATTGTAAGTTTAAGGATAATCATGGGAACTTAGTAGCTCCACAGCAAAAATGAAGTAAAATGAAATCCTGTGCCCAGGGTTGTCGCGATGTCTCTCCAACAATTAAGTCTCAGCAGATACAAGCACGACCTGTGTGAGCACTTTGCATACAAACAGACTGTCACCTTGATTGATTTTCCATGGTCTCTGCTTAATTTACACATGCAGGGCAGCCAATGGACTGTGGTAGCTACTTTTTGTATTTCAGAGGTAACAAACCCACGTAGGAGTCAGCCCAATATTACAAGGGCTGAATGATCTGCTGGAGCAACAATGCAGCTCCACTGAATTCGGTTTACAACAGAAGAGGTCTTTGTTTAACGCCTGCTGGCTCCAAGGAGATTTCTATTTATACTGGGCCAGGCAGGTTCTAGCTACAGGCAGGGCCTTGTTTTTTTGCTAATGGCCATTACTGTAACTTCCTCTTCCAGTTCCAAAACACTTGATATACATATGTTACTTTTAAATATAGATTTGGCAACCAGATCCGTAAAACTTTATCAGAAGTAAAATACTCATCTGACAAAACAGTACTCTCCTGCCAAAAAGGAACAATAATTTATGGAGAACAGAAAGCAGCTGAGTTACTCTTCATACAGCAAATAAAACTGCGTCATAAACAGAACCACTGGACATAAAGTAGTGA
>VZTM01031680.1:1316-48433 GCA_013400555.1 Jacana jacana
GGGGGGAAGGGGGAGGGAATGACAATGTATAAAACAAGGGACCAGAGTTTAAATTCAATTCAGAGATTTATAAAGTGACTCACACTGGTTTCTCAATAAAATGAGGATTGTCTCAAGTTTCTACTTCCAGCTCAAAATGAACTTCAAAATAAAGTTAATGCAATCATCCTCCTGGTTCTGATCAATCATACCCTGTCTCTGATGGGAGATGGAGGTGCAAGAAAACCTACTCCAGGCAACTACAAAACACCTTCAAGGCAGTCTCTGCTTTAGAAGGAGTTCCTGAAGCAAAATATTCATGTCTTTTTGAAACTCTTGTTTTGGGGTTTCTTTAAGTCCTTACTGTTGTTTCACTGTTAACAATTTGCATAGGGAAAAAGTGGGATGAAAACCTAGTCTGATGTTGAAATGGAGAAAGTCGTGTTTGAAGCTATGCCTTACAGCAAGGACTCATTTCCAATTTATGGTTCCTACATGCCCTGTTGCCTTGTATTTCTTTGTCTATAAGGAGCTGAAATGAGAGAAGGGAAATAGTCTGAATGGAAATGAAGTAATTCTATTTAATGCACGTTTTTAAATAATGTTAAATGAAACATAATAGGACAATTTTATTGATGTTGCCATGTCAAAAGAAAAATTTTACCATGTCAGGAAACTGCTGTGATACAGACATCACTCCTTTCTTAAATATAAATATTCTGCTTCAAGCTAGGAGCAGTTAGTCTTTTTGTGTTGTGGCTTTTTTAGTTTTGGGGGGTGGGGTTTGTTTGTTTGTTTTAAGAGATTTGCCAGAAAAATTGAATAAGTTAAAACAGAATTGTTCAATAAGGTAAAATAGTCTATTTTTTTTCCTGATCAGAACTACCAAACTGTTTCTATTGAAGTAAATAGTAAATAAAACCACCAGAAAGCTGACCTCCAACAAGATAAATTTCAGCTCAGTATTTAAGTTTGATGATAGTCTTAGAAGAAATGAAAACCATAAGCACAGAGACATTTAGCAAATGTAAGAAGAAGCAGTCCAGTCATCCACCCTCTTTGTTTGCCCTGCCTAAAACTGCCTTCCAAGATACAGTTTCTAATTGCATCAATTCATCATCTCCTGCATTGTCTCCTCATCTGCTGAGAGGAGACGTACCTGCACTGAAGGCAAGGGGTCTAAATCAGTTTTTATGTACAACAGATGGGTGTCCAGCTAATTTTCATGATATCGGTATGCAAGTATTTGTTTGTGGGGAGTTCTTCTGCAGCAAGAGGTTCTGCTCATTTCCAGTACATTGATGTTTTATCAGACTATCTTCCGGGTGATTACCTGCCTCAAGAGGTGCTGTTTTATCCAGGTTTTTTTTCTGAACAAGGCTGCCATTATTCTCAGCAAGCACTGGTAGGAAGCCTGCAGATGATTATCTTGTACACAGAAGTATTTTGACATTTTATCAGATTAACTGGATATGTCTACTTGAGCGGTTTTTAAATTACAGCTTTGAGATGTGATCATAAATAGGGTAACTTGAGAAGATGGTGGCTCGTTCCAGGGCAAAGGGGCTACCTCTGGGAGCCAGGACTTAGTGTCTCCAGTGGGACAAGTGGTTTTAGCAGTCCCCTTTAGTCGGAGTTCCTGGGTGTGGACTCTAGGTATGGCCAGGGCTTGATCTGAGGAACATTCTTGGCCTCTGAGGACAAAATGGCACCAACAAGGCTCTAAGGGCTAAGTGCTCCCAGGGTCTGGCTTTTGGCATTTCCACACTCACCATAACATTGGTTTCTTTGGTGAATCGATGTTGTTTCCTTTCAAGTCTGATAAGCTGCAACTTTAAAACTTCCATCTACTGGGCCCAGTGATGAACTCTGATAATTAAACCGATTACATGGGCATGCAAATAATAATTCTGTAGTTCTCCAGGACCGTCTTCCCTGAAGTGAGTACAGTACCAGCCGTAGAGTGCCTGGGCAATGGTGATGTTCAACCTCCTCCATCCAACTGAGGAAGCTGACCTGAGCCAGAGCACTGCACAGCACCTTTAGGAACAGCAGAAACATACAGTTATCCATTTCCAGGGATGGAGACAGTTTTATGTACTGTGTAGGTGGATGTGACTTCTCAAGTTAAGGTATGTTTAACACATTTTGGCTAACCACCTCCTGGTCCTAGGAGAAATATCACAAACTCCTGTATTACAAGATTCAAATGACGGCCCAGAAGCCAAACTTTGGCTTGTGAGGCAAAACAAAATGACTTGACAAATAGGCTGAGAGAAGAAGGAGCACACAGAAGCAGTGAAACCACTGGAGATAGATTGTTACCTGTATATGGCTGATCTTGAAGAAACTGCACTCCTCCCCTCTCCCAATCACAACCTTGTGGAAGGGCAAAGCCAGGAGCCACCAGTGAGAGCGAAAACCCATTCTCCCACCCTGCTGACCCACACACCTGTCACACACACAGACCACCAATATCTCAACAAGACACTGCTTCTAGCCCACACGCTTTAATCTTTGCCCATCTGGTCGCCTTTATCTAATCGCTGAACAACCTTGCTTCATGGAGTAAATCATGGAATCGTGGAATTCTCAGAGCTGGAAGGAACCTCTAGAGATCATCTAGTCCAACTCCCCTGCTAAAACCAGACTGCCTAGAGGACATTACTCAGGACTGCATCCAGACAGGTCTTGAAGGTCTCCAGAGAAGGGGACTCTACATCCTCCCTGGGCAGTCTGTTCCAGGGCTCTGTCACCCTCACCATAAAGAAGTTTTTCCTTGTATTTGAATGGAATTTCCTGTGTTCCAGCTTGTGCCTGTTGCTTCTCGTCCTGTCACTGAGAAGAGTCTGACTGCATACCCTTTAGATAATTGTAATCATTAATAAGGTCTCCCCTCAGCCTTCTCTTTTCCAGGCTAAAGAGTACCAGGTCTCTCAGCCTTTCCTCATAAGGGAGAGGCTCCAATTCCTTAATCATTTTTGTTGCCCTGCGCTGGAGTCTCTCCAGTAGTTCCCTGTTTCTCTGGAGCTGGGGGGCACAGATCTGGATGCAGTATTCCAATTATGGACTCACCAGTGCAGAGTAGACAGGGAGAATGACCTACCTGTAACTACTGACCACACTCATCCTTATGCATCCCAAGATTCCATTGGCCCTCTTGGCGACAAAGGCACAGAAGACAAGCTCAGAAGAAAATATACAATGGCTATATTTCCTTTTCGTGTTTGTGGTGAGAACAGCCCTGACCAGCAGAAGATCTGCAGGTGGCCATCACAAAGCTGCCCCCTAGGAACCCCTGCAAGATGGGAAGAGAAGTGGGGGCAAATAGCATCACTTGGAAAGTGACAGCTCAATGGTCAAGGCAGCGGCACAGACCACAGTGTAACCCATGAAGTGCCTCAGATGATCCAGGGCTTCTCCAGGGGAAAGCTGCAAGATCAAGAGCACATTGCAGTCACTTAAAAATAACTTGCCGCCTACTATCTCAGAAAGCAGGCATCTCACCGGGCAGATTAAATCCTAATTGAGTTTTCTGTTATATCTGCATAATAAGAAAGGAATAGGATACAGTTTTATTGTACATAAATATATGCAAGGCATAATAGAAGGCACAACTTGTGATACTGTTAAACACAATTGTAAAACGTTCTTTGGAAAAGCAGCTTTTTGGACATAACCACATCCTCAGATATTGCTGAAAGTGGTTGTGTGCCTAGAAACTGTCACAGCAGAGCAGGCTGCAGGGGTTCACCCAAAGGCGGGCAGATGCTTGGGGAAGGGTTATCAGATAGATAAAAATACAGACCTACCTTCGACCAAGCCATTGTGCTGATGCTGGCAGTTACACACGCATATAAGCACACACAAAAGGATGCCACAGCTGACCTACCTGACTGAATTTGCCCCACAGAGAGAGCCAAGGCAAGGTGGTAGGGCTGCAAAATCCACTGCAAAGTCCCACAAAAAGCCCTTCTCAGTGGAGAGGTAGGCTCCTTGCCAGCTTTGAAAAGTCTGCCTTTGAGGGGAGATTGGAGGGGAAAGACCTTTTGTGTTTATGCAAAACAATTAGCTCAGAAAGGCTTCTTCTGAGATGCAGAAGGTAACAGCTGGGGTTCCAGCCCGGGGGCTAAGGCACAGGCACAAAGTGGCCACTCTGCGCTTGCCTTAGGGCTTGCATAGAAGGATTTTGTCTCTTCAGTGCTACATACAGAACGCTGACATAAAGCCAATTATTAGTTGGGTTCTTTTGTCATTTTTACTGCATGCTTTCAGGGGAAAAAAGGCAAGAAAAAAAGATGCAATTATTAAAACAGTACCATTTTCTCCAGCTGAAAAGCTTTACCTAGCAGAGACCAAATGGTTTTGTTTCCGCTTCCCTTGTGTGGTTTTCCTTGTTAGAGCATCCAATTGGAAATCATTAGTGGAAATATTAGTAGGAAAGGCTAATGGCTTTAGTCATTCATATGCATCAGCCACCGGATATTTCAAAAGCTGCTACTTGGAGTACTGTTAATGTAATTTGCAATACTCTATTTGATGTTGTCAGCCCCCTCGGATCTGCACAATATGGTGAGCAGCAGCAGCTCCATCCGCGCTGGCTTGCGAGGGCCAAGCATTCAACTTCCCCGCTCCCGCACGAGCTGCCTTTCTCCTCTCCCACAAAACACCATCCAGAGGAGGACGAGGATAATCACCTCTGTAAGGGAGTGAAGGACTGAGCACGGTGGTGTAAATTACTATTTCCAAAGCAATTCATCCATCAAAACTAATCAGTGTAAGCAGTGCGGAGGATCAGCAGTCTCAAAGCCAGTGCTTTCTCCAGGAGCACTTGAAGACTAATCTGCTGGAGCAGCATCCCCCCTCCAAGATTTGGGGACCTCTTTGCAATTAGCAAGGCTATCTTAAGCCATGCTGAGATACGAAGGAATCTGGTGCAGAAATGCAAAGTCTATGCTGGAATAAATGACTGTGATCACGGAGTGTTACCTCCACTGTCCTTTGATATGACTGCCCCTGGAAAATGACACTCTTGCTGTGTCAAAGAAAGACTTCATCACTTCCATATTATGATAGACTTTCTGAACGTGTTCTCTTAATCCCGTGATGAATCTAATCAGAGGGGTTTTGATGAAAGCAAGAAGGATTTCAAATACATGCACTCACAATACCCTGTTGCTGTTTCCCAGGGTTGGGGAAGAGTGCCAGAGTGCCTGGGCTAGGCGGTTTACATGCTCCTGATTCCATTTGAGTCCTCTAGGAATTAAACCTGGATTTTATCTTTAATGAGATATTCACATGGGAATAAATGGCTTTCCCAGAAATAAAAATAAACAAGCCATATCACATTTTTCCTAGGTGTAATTTTCAAGGAATTTAAAAGTTAATCCTGAGCAATTGACTCAGGAGAACTATAATCCCCCTTCCCAACATAGCACCCGCCCATAGCTGTTAAGGAGGCTGGTTCCTTCTGATATCATCAAGGGATATTCTCTCAGAAATGATAGCGACTGGTCTGCTTTCATACATACTATTTAATACACTGCTCCACCACATGAGATTTAAAATGCAATTTATTGCTATGAAATACATAATCTCTGATGCAGATGTAATTTTTTGCTTTCTTATTACCGTGCTTCAGAATGCCACATGCATATAAAGAAAATAGAACCTATTTTCTTTCTCACTAGAGACTTCCATATGCATTCCAGTCCAAACTGATCAGCACAATTATAATTGATGTAGAAGAGCAGAAAATCCTTTTTTTTTCAGTGAAACAATGTGTATGAGATGCACTCTTCAAAGAACACTTTTCCTGTTTTATCCTACATACTCTGTGAATAATCTGTATTCAAGATGTAGGATAATTTTCTGGGCCTCAGGATGCATTTGAAGTATTTTTAAAGTAATAATGCATGATTATGGGGTAGGAAGTGGCAGTTTCCTCTCTTGGAGCTGTCTGGAATTCTAGATTGAAACATTACAATATCTTTCAGTCAGCACTAGCCTGATCTGAAAGATCATCTGTTTCCCTCAATAGTAAAGGCTAAAATATTAACCCAACTTCTTTTCTAGTCACCATACCAGTGGTATTTTTTCTCTTCAAGTCTACTTGAAGGGACTTGTGTGCCATAGAGCTAGGCAGAATTAGAGATGTTTTAGTCTCAGATAGGTGAGAGCCAGCTCCACGTGTTAGCTGTTCAATTTCAGAAGAAACAGGGCAAGACATTTTCAGCATCATTTTGGGACTGCAGTCCTCAGGATCTCTGTACAACAGAGCAGACAGAAGGTTGTTTTGCTGGGTAAGCATTTGAAATCCAGATGGACTGTACTCCCAGTTACATGCATTTTTAAAAGTCCATTGGCTTCTCATACGCAATTTCATAGGGGAAAAATAAAAAGGAAAACAATCAAGTTAATAAAATACATTAATTGTGACTATTTCACCAAGCATTACTAATTAATCCACTCAACAGCCCCATGAGATAAATCACTGTGATACCCTGTGGCTAATTTGCCAGTACATCTATGTATTTCTCCAATTGCCTGCCCAATTTATAGAAAAAATTTACTTCAACGTGGACATACTTCTTTCCCAAAGTGATTATGGATACTTCACCCATACCTAAAGAATAAGGATGACAAAGAGGCCAGAGAATTCCACTGTAGGAACATCTTTATTCCTTCAAGCTCAGAGCCATAAAATCCTTTCCACATTATACTGAGGAGAGAAACGGTCTTGAAATTCTTTATGTGCTTCACTAAAGCAATCCTCCTGACTTCTTTGAGATTGCTTTCATGAGTAGGAGCTTGCAAGAGTGAGTCTAAAGTATGTCTTAGTTGTAATCTGAAGTTCCTGCTTGCTAGGGCTCCCATGGCAAAGCTGCCCTGTAGGTTGCATGCCATGTATGACATAAGTACCGCAGATCATCTGAACAGTTGTGCCAAACTTGCTAAATCAGGCAATGAAATGCTGTTTTGGCATGGACCACCTATGTCAGGTTTTACCTAATTCCTTTAATTGTCTATATAAAACTCCGTGCTATTTGGCAGACACTGATAATAGTATCCTTGCTAATTATCTTAAGCAAATGAGCTGTAGTTATCTTGATCAAGTATGATTTAATCCCCAAATGGTTTTTACATAAGATTCTGAACACTAGTAATCTTTCTAATTTACCATTCATTGCTTCAAACCCCACATTTCCACTCTTGCATGGGTGACACTAGTGATTAGAGGAACCACAGAAACATTCAGCTTTAGGCTGCTTCTCAGCACAGAGAGGAGCCAAGTTTTTACCTCCCAGTTTTGGAAAGCCTTCTCCTGACTGTCTCCAGCAGAAGCCTGATTTTCCAAGAACCATCACTTTATTGTAGTGCTTCTGGCCCAGTTTCCAGGGGATTTCAGCAGGCAAATTCCAGTTTCATTGACATATCCTCTTACAGTCCATATTTTGAGAGGTAGTTTGAAGACCTCAGTATACTAAAAGAGAGACCGGGCAACATCTTTTGGTACTGCTCACTCCAGCGGTTGCATAAGTAGTGAGTGAGCAATTGCTCTATATGGAAACTAGGAAAGGGAGAAACTGTATTGTACCAAAATATTGCTCTGGAGAGGGGGATAATGCAGAAACTGGAAAACAGTTTACGTTAAGTATGACCTTCCAACCTTTTGCTGTGCTGGCTACATCAAAGAAAGGTGGTGTATCTATGATGATTTACACAAATAATCAAATCCTGAAATTTACTGTTGATTTTGGTTCCCACTCCCACTCTCTTTTTATGTGTTGTCTTTGATGCTGCAGCCTCCCTGTGCAGGTGCAATAATAGCCTGGTCAAAAATGGTATATATTATAACTGAATTTTCTGGCTCTCATTGGGCTCTGCAGGAAGATATGACATGAACGTGCCTATGAAAACCTACCCAGGATATGGAAAGTGCTTTTAGACCTGCCCAGGAAGCCAGGTATTTACAATTCCCTGCTCCTTATAGTTTTTGGAGGTTTGTACCCCTGAGATGAAAAACAAAAGCTCATGGCTGGAATACAGATAATAGGACTGTCCTATGCCAGTTCTCCCCCTCTCCCTTTTTACATTTACCAAACCAATAATGACAACATTACATGATTTAATATAAATCTAAATATTCAATGTAGTAAAACCAGACTGTGCTACTTTTGAAAGATGGTTTCTGCCAAGTAAAGCTGTTGCTAATATAGCTCAGAGAACTGTTGAAAGGCAAGGTCTGAACGGTAAGTAAAATATATAGGAACTTCATCAAGACAGCCCAATTAAAGTTGAAGTAGCAAGTATTTAAGACATCTTTATATATATTTTACACTAAATTTCTATCTGCCAGCAGTCTTTTGGGAGTTCATGGTAATCTCAATGAGCTATGGAAAGTGCATTTGTTCCAGAAAAACAATAAATTTGATTAATAATTGGTTTAACATCTCCATAATTCACATTAAAGACAGACATTAAGTTTTCTTATTCTTCACGTAAAATAGGAAGAAGGATTTAGGACAGGCAGTTTGATATTTGGGGTTATTGTTTGGTTTTGTTTTTTCTAATGTTCCGTGATTAAGAATAAAAATTAGTCTGTGATCTATACTTAAGAACTGCTAAAACACAGATTTAGGTTTGTTGTAGGTAAAGAAACATTAATGAGATTTACTTTACACTCCTATGCCTAGGAAATAATACTTATTCATCCAAAATAGAATCATTTAGGTGTAAGGAAATTGTCACGTAAATATATGTAGATGCATACAAAAGGATGAAACATCAGGTGCAATTAAATAAGAAAAAAATAACTACAAAACCCACACCCTGTCATGCCAGCATACTACTCTAGAGGAAGTAGGAAACATTAACTAATATATTCCTTTTAACAACTGACATCTCTCTACGTAATTTGTTGTTTTAATTATGAAAAGGGAGTTACCCACTCGGGATTTTCAATATGCCTGTAGGTTAGACTTTCTCTGTAAGGCAGGTGAGCATTTTACAGATTCAATCTAAAAGAGCTCTTCATGAATGTCCATAGCTTGAGGAGCATGACAGTTATCCGGCCTCAGAGGATCACAGTCCCCAGCTGATATAGATAATAGGAGTCCCCCCAGAGTAAGAAGTATCTGAGTTGCCAATTATCAGTAATGTGCCACAGGAATTAGACTAGAAATGCATCACTACTAATGGATTTTATAGACCTGCAGTCTAGTCCTAGTCTTATGGCAATTTTAGTGCTTTAGTGAGGTTCTGCTCATGACTAACTTAACTCACTGGACTCAAAACTTACTGGAAGAAAGTTGGCTAGCGTATTATTTATCTTCTGCATGGGTTTTGTGTTGAAATAAAGTTTTGATCCAGATGTATTCTGCTGATGCTGAGACAATCAGTCATCAAGTACCACTGTCATGGCTTCGGTGTTGAATTTTTTCTTCCCTGTAACATTATTGCATAACATATAGGGATATTTGATGCAATGACAATTCTGTACTAACTTCCAATGCTTTGTGGTCATTGTTTGGTGGATGGTTTGGGGTTTTTCTTGTTTTCTTAATTAATCTTCTTTGTTTACAATTTTACATGGAGATTGTAAAAACTCTTTCCCTTTTCCCCTTTTGAGAAGAGTCAGGAAGAAGAGTTCTGTTGGATATGGCAGTAAGGAATTATCCAGAATAGTTTTGGTGTCTTGAATAGGAGTGACTGAAAAAGATTGTATTCTTATACAGTGTGGCTCAAATTTCCCTTGGTAACTCAGGCCTGAAAAAAACAAGTTTACACGTCTAAACAATAAACACATCTAAACAATGAGGGGCAAAAAAATCTTGCTTTATTTTTCTTGCAAAAGCTCTTTATCTTTATGAAAACCATTTAAAACCTTCTGTCCTTGCCCCCTCCTCCCAGCACGTATTCCTTCCCCTTGTTCAAGTCTGTAAGGGCACAGAATGGCAAATCCAGTCCCTAATGTATGCAGATTTTCAGAAGTCTGAGAGCTACAACAGACAAGTAGTTTACATCACAGTCCAAGAATAAACACTATCTCACCAAAATACAAATAATACAAAGCAATTAAGAGTTTTCATTGCTTTACCTTGGTCAGTAAAGAAGCAAGTTTTCCTATGATTGTTCTTAAGGGAATATGTATGAGAGAAAAAAGTGGCATTGAGCTGTCCTATAAAGTACCAATTTAGTTTGCACTTCTGATTTAACAGAATGTCCAACTATACAGTCCAGTCTGCTTAAAAAAATTACTTCTACCCCTTCTACTTCTTTCTCAGACTATTTAAAAGACATTTCCCACTAATTCTTCATTAGCTCCTTAAAAGAGTGCTCCCATTTATTTCTTTTTTTTTCCCTCCCTCTCTATCAGGGCCCCTAATGGTCCTTTTGTTTGCTTCCCTTCTATACCAGCCTCCTCTGATTAACCTGAAATCTAGTTGAAAGCCATCAGCTGTAGAAATTGGAACAGGATCAAGTGTTAGCAAGAGGTTACAACATAGTATTGCCTGGCAACATGCTGCTGGGCTCCATTACATTGCATTTCAGTTCTCTGTCCTGGCACCAAGTAAAACTGAGAAAGGAAGCATGCTATTAGCCAACAAAGCAGTAAATCGAAGAAAAGTCCTTCACGTGATACCAAAGTTTTGCAGTCCATTAACCACAGCTGAAGGAAAGCAGGTCCTCAGTGCCACCTGCTCCCTTGCAGAAGGGCTCAGAGTGGATCTGGAAAGGCTGGGGACAAAGGGCTCAGGCTCAGACATGGTGGGAGAACATGGACTTTCCTAGTTTCTCCTGGAAAGCAACCTCTAGGAGGAGGGGTGTTGGCAGCACATGCACCCGTAACCTCCAAACATGCACTCACAATCCCACAGGTCTTCACAGGAGTTTCAGCTTTGAAGCCAGGGGCATCAGAAGTGTTCCTGTATATTGCTTTTAGTAAAGAATTGCATTAAACTAAACCAGTATTTTTCAGTAGCTGAAAAGCACCTCTTAGCTTAGGAGTTCAACTGTCTTTTCCCGGTATGTTTCCTATGGCTTTCTCTCAAGGTAAAAAATAAATAAATAAATAAATAAATAAATGAAAATCAGAAGTCAAAGTATCAGAGGCAAACTTATGTCTCCAATAGACTTCTAAATTAAGTTCAGCTGCTACCCTTGCATATATATGCTACTAATATAAAAACAACGCAGCTAGAATTTTTATTTTGAATACTCTACAGCCTGCTTTAATTCCACTGGAAGCTTTCTTCTTTAAGTTCACCTCTCTCTCTTTCAGAGTCTTTCCTTTTATTTTGCTATGCACTTAAAGAAGGCATACACAAGATAAAACACATTAGATTCAGCTTTGCAGGGTCTTTGTAGCAATTATGGAGCCATAGAAGTGTAACACTCAGTAATAAGTTAGACAAGGCCAAGGGGAATGCTCTACTAATAGTAAATGTTGAAGGGACTAGAAAATAGGCAGAGCTTTGATAGATTTTGTTTTACTACATAATACAAAACTCATCATCAATATTCCCAGAGTAACACTATGATTCACATTACAGTGCAGATGGTTCACATATTTTAAATTGTAATTTAATTAAGCTATTCGTGATCATACTGTATTTGAACTCCACTGAACTTCTAGCATGTTTATGCAAATACTTTATTGCAGAAATATGGTTTTAATAGCCTACACCCTTCTCATAGTAATCATCTTTTATTTTGATACATCTTTTGAATCGTAAGAAAAATACTGCTTATCCACAGAACCTAAGCTTCAGATATTTAATCTTACAATAAGGGCTCTGTTATGTTTCTTTAGGTGTATATCCTGGTATTCAGAATCTTTTTCATGGCTTAATATACTAAGGTCCAGAGATTTTGGAATCAGCAGTAAGAAAATGAAGAAGCAGTATACCTTTATCTGTATTAGTGAAATCCTGTATTTAGTGTTTGTGCATTTTGGCTATGCCCTTAAAAATTATTGCATAGTTTAAGAATCATTAGGGTGGGTTAAGCTAACATTAAATGGATCTGTAGAACATAGTCTTCAGAGACTGTATCAGGTCATCCTTACCTCTTAGCACAAGTCTATGAGAAAGTTTAGAGAGCTGCATATATTACTCATCTCATCCTTCTTCTACTACCACTATGGCTTATAATTTCTTTCTTTTTCCTCAAAAGCAGTCACAGGAGACATTCATTACTGTATAAGGCAGCCTTCACTCTCACTGAATACTTATTGCTATACAACATCAAGAAATATAAAAACCCTCTTCTTCTAGCACTAGAAATTGCTTACCTAAGAAAAACTAGCTTAAAATAAGTAAGTTCACATATATTCTCCTTCTGTTCTCTTACTACAACAAAATAAACTCACCTACTCCCTTTCATCCATTCTCAGGTGCATCACTATATATTAGATCTTCTCTGCCAACAGCTCACCCTCAGAAAAAAAGTGCTTTTTCCTGCTTTTAGGTGCACTATTTATATATCACAACACCCATGCTTTGACTCCAGAACCTGTGTCCTTCACTGGATGGTAGGTGGAGCCCAGAGGAGTTAAAACCCTTAAAAGGAGAGTTCAGAGTTCTGAAGGTTTCTTTCTTGTTAGTGGCAACTGAGGAATGTCTTGGGTAGTAGGGTTACATTGATTCTCATCAGCTGATAGTCTTCTTTCTGGCAAAGTCTATCGCTTAATTCTTTCTATTTAATAGATTTTAGAAGACTTAAAAAAAAACCAAAACAAAAAAACACAGATCTGGTGTAGAGGGCTTTGTTTTGACTTTCAGGTTATAGCTTAGTATTTCCTGTTTTAGCTACAGCTGGGTTCTGAGGCAGGACATACCTGCAGGAAAGGGTATCAAGGTCCTAAAAGCAGTCTGTGGAAACTTCAATCACACATATTCTACGATTAGAGTGCTCTTCATCAGGAACTTGGGTTCAAGTCCCTCTTGTAATTAGAACAGGTTCTAAATTTTCTCCAGACCTCCAGGCTGATGTGAAAAAGAAAGTGTATGGAGGAAAGCATTGAAGGCTTCAAGCGCTTTAGGAAAGTGCTACTCCTCTTGTCAAAGCAGCTCTAGTAAAGGTTAAAAAACCCTAGTAGCAACAGCAGCCTCTTCCCTTGCTTTGTCTCCAGGACTTCTTAAAAAGAAAGCTAGCCCTTGGAGGGAGGATGTCTCTTCATAAGATTTCTTCACCCACACTTCAAGAAATCATCACTAAATAAAACATTTAAAAACTTATGGAGGAGGAGGGACTGGAAGCCTAATTTTCAATCTTTTAGGATAATATCTGTCATAAGCTCTGATCATGCTTGTCCTGTTTGTCAGTTAACTGAAACTTACACTTATATTCTCAGTGTCACTAAGCTCACTGACCTAACCTTACTACCTTTCCAGAATTTTATTTCAGGCCTCTGCATTATTTAGCTTTAAACTGTTCATTCAGATTAACTTTAAAAGACTATTCCTTATCACAGCACATCAGGTTTTAAAGTTTTCCTGAGTAAAGCAGTCTTTTAAAAACAATGTTGCCCGTAATTGGCATGTTACTGGATTAAAGGAAGGTCAAAATATTAAATACTGAATTTAATTGATGTGTTTTGGTTTTCCTTTCCTACACCTTCATTCTTGCTGTCGTTTTAGTGCCACCTCCAACCATTTGAGTCTTCCTATGTTTTCTCACCTCTGGAGTGGGTTTGTTGCTTTGCAGTACTGACTTCTCTGCCTCCACAACCTTGTTTTTCTTTTTTTCTCTTCCTTTACACTTGCCACCACTTACACTTTCATAGGCTGGTGATGATTCAGTTACCAAGAAGTTAAAAAACCCGTTTCCTTTTTCCTCCAGTAGTACACAGCAAAGGATTCCAGGATTGTTGCTTAAAAGTGGCAATGGAACTGGTATTTATTTTGTGACAGAGGAAACAGAAGGTTAAAACTTAATGAAGGAGTCATAAAGAAGCTGGTAGCACTTCTGACTGCAATCACTGTATGGAATGTACACTGAGACCCTGAACAGAACTATAGATCACCACAGAGAGGAATAACAACAAGAACAGACTATTTGTATATGCTGTGACATGAAAACAATGAAATACTTATTACACAAAAGGGCTGTATAAATTAAAAACATCTAAATACTTCTACCCTAATACTCTGCTCTTAATATAATATGCCCTTGTGCAGGTAGAACAATGAGCATGTGTACAGTCTCGAAGATAAATGTGCTTGTCTTGGATGCCGAGTCACTTGGACTTCGTTTCTGTCCTCGCAGCACCCCTGAGGCATATCATACATACCTCTGCAAATGCACACTCTTTTGTTTACCCTAATTTCTGCTATTTATTCATTATTGAACGTTTTAATGCAGTGACTATGAAATGTCAACACTGTTTTCTGCTACATCCATCTTTCCTACCTGGAAGTCATGGAGAACTCTTTTGCAATCAAAGACTCCTGTTGATTTAAGTAGTTCTGGACTGTGAGTTTCTAGGTAGCTTTAGGACACATTGGTTATGAATGACATTCATTAAAACAATTTGAAATGCCTTATTTCTTCCCTTGAAGATCAGTGTAATTGAAAATTATTCTTTATGTTAATAAATGGACTGAACTCCTTTGTCCTAGTAGCAGAGTACTGACCCAAGTGCAGTCAGTGGCACTGTGCCCATGGACTTCAGCAGCAGTGGGGTTTTATCGTGTTCCTGGGGCTTATTTATGCAAGTGTTTTACCTGTTTTAGTTTTTTCTATCAGAAGGCATATTTCACTGCTCCTCTGAGTCTAGTGAAAAGCCTATGCTTGGTATCATCCAGTCTGGTGTCCTGAAGCATTGTCCCAAGAACAAAGATTTCTCACTTCCTCAGCAGCTGAGTCTGTTATTTCTTTACTATTGAACCTTCTATAGAAACTGCTGGGAGTTTTGATAGCCAGGAGGATTTGGGGAACAGGTATCCATGTGGAGAGCCTTAGCTGGCATGGTACCAATCCCTTGAAGTCTTTGGCTACTTTTGAAACCTTCATCTGCAGTTTCCAGAGCCCAGCAAGCAGCCCTGACTCAGTACATACAACAACTTGGTTTCACCATTTCTGCATACTTGTTTGGCACACTTCAGTGCTACTTTTTCATTTATTTGAGACAAACCTTTCTCATATGATTAACTTTTGCAGTGGATGATTGCTCAGTAGTACATTTTGAGGTTGCTTTTTCTGAAAGATGGTAGCTTTTAGAATGAAAATCTGATGTAGCAGCTCAGATGTAATTACCAGGCAAGCAGTTGTTTTATTTCATGTTCAAACACCAGCTCATGTTCCCTTTTTTGCTGTATCAAATACATCTGTGGCCTCTCCCAGTTTATATTTACTTTGCTGTGCTGTTTGGGGATGGCAGAGGAGAGATTTCTATGAGTGGCACAGTAGCAAAACGGAGGATGTAAACAAAACGCAAGCCAAATAAACAGCTTAAATACACACAGCACTAAGGATTGTCTAAAGACAGGCAACTAATGGCAGGCATTTGTGAGGCTCTTCAAACACTTGAAGCCTATGAAATCTCTGTCCTGAGCAAACCTCTACTCGGTACACAATAATTGGCTTTATTAACTCCTTGCATTCATTCATGTCAATGTTTTTTACAACAATCTATGCATCAGGGCCCAAACCCCTACACATGTCTGTCTAATTTTTTTTCATGCAAGAAGAGTAAAGCATACTGCTCCTGATCTCCTCATACGTTTCTTTTCTTTGCTTCCATCTGTCACATCCCACATCAACCTGCTAACTTGGATCTCTGCATCTTACAACTGGCTAAGGCACTAGCAAGTACAGGGTAAATAACACCTACAATAAAGAAGAGCTAATGCTTGAAATTGCAACATTAATAGTTTTTTTAGCATGCTTTCTTCCCTTATATGGTAAATATGCTAAAAACCCCAATTTGCTGCTATTTTTCTGTATTTTTCCAAAGGTGCACTGTCTCTATGCAAGGAGCCATGGAGTGCAAATTGCTCTTCTCCGCTACTTGGGCGTATTAACTTTTCATTATTTTTTCATTTATTCAAAACCTTTCATAAAATTTAAACTGAATTGTAAAATAAATACAGATTATGCAAAACTGCAAATCAATTTATTTTCACGGAACAGTAGTCACAGCCACAGTTTGGCAGAGGATTATAATCATTGATTTTGATATGACCAATAGTCAGACTTTTGCTTTGTAGGACAATATGGCTGTTCTCGATTTTCCTTGGGTTTTCTGGAGCGGGCAGAGGGCAGAATGCCATATTCTCAGCTCACAATGTTTAGGATATTTTTTTTGGCAGTGGCTAACATATTCTAGAACCTCAGTCAAGATCATCCAAACCAAGACTAAAGAAACTCAGATAAGTGTATACATGTTTCTGTACATGTAATATGCTTGTATACCAATTTTAGTAAACTTTCTTCCTTTTAGCCTTTTTGAATTACAGTTTAGGGACAGATAAAAAGAAATGAGAAATAAAACTCAGACACAAAAATTAAAATCATCATACAGTTTTCTTGATTGAATGTCCAATAAAATAGCTAGATTAATAATTTTTCCAGCTCGTATTCTAATGCATAGTTCGATTTTCTCGTTACTCATAAACACTATTTAGCTAATCTGACTACTATCTCTAATTTCTTACATTTAAAAAAATCTTCTGGAAGCTAAAGAGTGATCACTTGGCACTCAATCATGTAAGCAACAAAGAAAATTTCTATGATAAGTAGCGTGCTGTAAATTAAAATTAGTGACAGTAGATTTTGTGAATAAGTCAGTCACTGATAAAGCTACAGTTTAATTAAGTTGAAAAGATCAGAAAGCACATTAGTGCACAAGCTAAATAAATCTTCATCAAATACACAGGCTGTGTCAGATGCCTCTGGGATATAACAGGTGTTTTTATATATTAAGGTTATTAAGACTAAGGTTACCTTTACCGGTTGCAGATTTGTTTATGGCAGTGTAGAGATGTGTGAAAATAGCTCTTCTCTTCCAAGAGAACACCCTGAAGTGTCATTCACTATCCTCAGATCATTGATATTTCTTTCCTGTTATCTTTAGATCTCAGATCAAGACCTCGGAGTCTACGTAGCACAGGTCAGCATGATGAATTCTTCATCACTGAACACTATTCAAGTGTTATTTCGTCCTCTCGTGTATGCACGAGCTGAATCCCGACTCCCAGACTGGCCAGTACTCTGTAGAAAGGAGCTATTTAATTCCCTTAGCTGCAGCCATACATGAGGATAAACTTAGACTATAATTGTGCTTCACTTTCACCCCAGAGAAGGAAAGCACACATGAAGCTACCTCATATCAACTCTTTTTCTGCCTCAGACATTGTGTTCCACATGATGGGAATCACTAAGTATTCTCATCTGATATCATAGATAGCGAAAGTAAATCCTCACCTGTGAAACAATCAATAACATTGTGTGTTACGGATAACTTCCCCTTGCTCTCACAGCTTCATATCTGCTCTTGACAATTATATAATCTTTAATTTACAAGACAACCTATCTGCAAAGGTACATATATGTCATGTACACATTTTGTGGGATTATTTCTACACAGAAAAGTGGCTGCCTTCTTCTCCAAGTGCTGAGGGAGGTGTGTGCTGGATTTGAACTTCATTGTACTGTTGGTACTTTATTTCTCTTCCTCTGTATTATAGAATTCTCTTCATTTCACGCATGGATGGCTGTAGAAAGCAGAGATAAAGTTTCAAGTCTCTTTATTTAACCCATACAAAATAATTAAAACACATTTTTCATCTCAGCATCCCCTTAGGGCTTAACATATTGTGAGAAACACGTCCTAATGTGAAATGAGCTTCAAGACAAATGGTCCCGGCTTTAGTTTGAAAGTCACCTCTAGAAAGAATTCATTTGTTTTCTTATTCATGCCACTTTTTCTGTCATTTTAAATTCTGACATGTTAAGATAAAATTGTCACATCAAAACCACGCTTTAAATACAAACCTGTGCACTTTTATGTAGATATGGAAACCCCTTCAGGGCTGGTTTGTGGTAGGCTTTTGCAGCCATGGAAGGCTCCCTTCCTTCAGCGGGGAGTGCCTCAGCCCTCCCACCCACGTCTTGCTGGCAGGGCTGCAACCCTCCAGGGCAATAGCAATTTTTTCTCCTTAGCTTTGTACTCCTCTCTTGGCACATGCCTGACGGTGAACCCAGAGCTCTTCTGGTCTCCTCCAAGCCTGCCAGAAATCCTGGCCAGCAATGGGCAGGTGAGGCTTGCCTTCCCTGAGCAAGCTTTCCCAAAGAGCAGCTTGCATAATTTGTCATTTCCATGCTGTCTGGCATCATTGTGTGTACCCAACACTTACAAAGAAAGAGGGTATTGGGAAATAAAACACGACTAATGATCAGAAATCTTTCTAACATGCTAAAACATGACTTAAAGACCCCGACTGACTTTCTAACACATGGCTGTACTTTATATCACAAACATTTCCCTGGCTTATTCTTATTCTGTCAAATGTTATTCAGTGTAAGTAAAAACTTTGCCATTGAGTCCTGAGAACAAATATATGTTTTCCTAAGACAGGAAAGGCAAAGTGTTTCCATGCAAAGCGTTACAAATACTTAATGAAGCAGCACATTAATTTTGATGTACAAGCATAAAGTCCCGCAGAAGGCTGGTTTTATTCGTATAATGTTTCACATCTTCAAGAAATATAGATTCATGACAAAGTGTTGTTTGCTCTTACAGTACAGAGTGGGACTGTTCTTCCCAATAAACTCAGGAAAGGCCTGTGGTATGTCTTTCAATAAGTTAAACAAGACTTTATTAAAGACAATAGACCTCTTTCCCTGACCAAGAGATCCTATATGTGTGTTTATAAATTCCTCCAGCCAGTATGAGGCCCAGTCATGATATACTTACATTCATAGAAATGCATCAAGCTCCTCAGTTCTTAATAAGCCTTATAAGACTTTTGTACAGTTATGAGTACAGAAATTTATTCTAATGAGGAATCTACTTAAACTTAATTATCTTATTTAATTGGACTGTTTAAGCTGCTAATAATTTTGTAAGTATTACTTTCTAAGTTGTTTTTAGTGGGTAGTTTGCCCTTTTTGTTGTTGCTGGAGGAATTCAGTAATAATTAACTGACCTAGTGTGTAATTATACTGCTGAAAATAAGCTATGAGACATTTAATAAAAGGAGACTATTAACAGGAATTGAATTTATGACCTTCAAGATATGAAGCAAACACTTTATCCATGAGGTCACACAAGCTTTCACTATGGTCTGAGAATTTATGGTCACTAGATTAGCCACAGAAAGACTTTGCTCTTGTTCTTTAGATGTAATAAGAATGCACTGAGAAACAGATTAAAATATTGGAAGAAATATATGGTGGAAAAAATTCTTGAGAAAGCTTGTTCCTCTTAAACCCCCAGATTTGTACATGTGCCACAAGCTGTGAATGTTAAACATGATGTCTATTTTGAGTTTAGTAAAAAGAAAGTTAGGTCCATACCTCTGAGTCTTCATGCAAATGTACAGGTATTTGATTTTCAGTAATTTCACTAGTGGTGGCTCAAGTAGCAAAACAGCACAGTTGTGGACATGCTTCCATGGCTTGGAGGAGACTAGACCATATGGATAATATGTCAGTGGTTGAGGGTATGCACGACTTAGGGAAAGTTTGCAGTTGGATATATGCAAACATTCTTTCATGTTTTGGGAGCTTGCCCACTCTGCTCCCTTGACTGGTCCAAGGGTGATGGAGATTTGTGGGCATCAACACCCATAGCAAAGCCAAAGACTCTGGGAGTTGCTGCATATGGTAAGATAGCAGGTGTGACTGCAAGCACAAAGATTTGAGGCCTAAGAATTTCCCCTTTGGATTCTCTATGAGTTACCAACCGGTAACACCCTTTCCTCAGCTACAATAAATGGTGGCGGCATTTTAAGCTCCAAGCTCTGCTGATGTCTGAGTCCTTTTTTACACCCAATTTACAGGACACAGTTTCAGATAAGAAAATTACTAAGCACCTTGGCTCTCAGATAATTCGCGCTATGTTTTCTTTAGCCTTTACTGAATCTCTCACATAGAGTTACAAGAGCTTTGCTGCATTTTCTGTGCAATAGTTGGCTATGCAAAATAGTGCATTCCAGATAGGAGCACTACCTTTTTTAGAAGCCAATGCTCTATCAGCAGTAGTGTAGGGAAAATGAGGTGGGTGTAGTTTCTGATTACCAGGGATCCAGGCGGTTTCCTTGTGAGCTATAGGCTGTTTTGTGTTTGAGAGAGCAAAGCAGAGCGCATTCTGTGCAAATATGATGGCACCTTGCAGGATTGGGGAAAAAATTATTATTCTTGTTTCTGAAATCAAACTCTAATCTTGAGCTGATGGCTGCTGTCTTTTTTTGGACTTCAAATATTTTGATAACTTTTATATTTTTACGGTGAAACCATAAGTTAAGTACATCCATGTACTTACAGGTACAAAGTATGAGGAAATAATTTTGCAGCAAGTGCCAAAGAAATTAATATCTGTGAAAATACTCTAAAGCATGTTGAAAAGATTCCAGTACTTTCTGCTGGCCAGAGAGCTTTTTAGCAGGTGATTAAGATCCCTTAGGATGGGGTCTGATATTTAAGTAGAAAGCTCAGAAAGCAAAAGTGAATGGGAATACATTGCAGCTGGTAATAATGGTTTTCAGCATTTCTAGGTTTGTTCCTGTTCTCCATCCTGTCTATCCAAGTACAATAAAACTGAATGTGCCTAAACATAAAATAAGAAATTTGGGGCAGAGGAATACTTAAGTCACTTCTTCCATATAGACTAAACAGTGTCTTTGAGACAAATAAACGGGAGGGATGTGTCACCTAAGCTCTTGAATCACTAGTGACCAGCTTGGTGTGTGTTGGCAGAGCTGCAAACTGCCACAGTTTGGTTTCTCTCTCTCTCATAGGTGTATGGGTCTGGGTTCTGCAAACAGCATTACTTTTCAGAAACAAGTTCAAGTGATGGGCTGGGACAAAGGGACAAAGAATAAATATTCATTATCCGGCTTTAATTAAAAAGGATAGAGACTATGTCATTAGATTTTTATAATATACTGAAGTAATATTAGTTCTTGATTGCCTGCTGATTTAGAGGGCAGAAAAGCCGATGTGCATACAGATTTGCAAGCTCTGACTTCTAAAACAAGCAAAACTACTTTTGAGCTGTAAGATGGAGGCATGGCCTGTGTTATCAAATACAGGTCCAGTCCAGGCAAGGTTGATGACCTCAGTCAAATATTTATTAAAGGGGAAAGAAGTATTTGTAGTGACTTGTTTATTCTAGCTCTTGCTCACACTGATAGGATTTCCTCCCCTGGGTTATCACACTGAAACCTTCCTTGTGACTAACTTTGTCTTTTGGAAACATTTCCAGTCCACATCCAACTTTTCCTGCTTTTCAGCAGTAGAAAAACAAGCAGCTTGTTTCACTGGTGGGTTATGCAGCTTTCACAGCCCCTAGACCCGGGGCGGGGGGAAGAGGTGGGGAGGGTGGTAACTCAGGACAATATAAGGATTTCTCCTCCAGGGAAGGACCACTGCACTGGCAGCTCGTGGCTAATCTGCAATCCCAGAGGATGGTTGCAAATTCAGTTTAGTAATGTTTGAACCGTCATGCATGCTGAAGATGAAACAGCTAAATACTTTTATCAGTCTCATTTGTCTCCTGAGCTATGCAGTGGAACTAATTGCAAAATTACATCTAATAAGAAGAAAAAAAAAAAAGAAAAAAAAAAGTCATGTTTTCATCCATGTATTATGGATCCATTATTGCCTGTGTAATATGAAAATGGATGCAATACAAATTACATTTAGGTTTGGCAACACTTTCTCTTTGCAAGATTTGAAGTAATCTTTAATATATTTGCCACTGGTAATATAACATTTAATGCTTTTGTAGTACTTTCACCTCTGGATCTGAATGCACTGTGCAAAGGAGGGCAAGAACCATTATTTCTGCAATTATAAGAAGAGATTGAGAAGCAGACAAACTGGAAAACATGCCCAGTATGATGATATAAATTAGCGACAAGCTTGATAAAGATGTTCGCCTTTACTGGCTTCTCAATATTAAAGAAGATCAGCTACTTGTGAAAATAATAGTGATAAATGGAAATGAAAGTGTTTTAAGATTATTCTATCCATATAAATTAAACATCACTTTCATTAAAAGACATGGCTTTTGGCTCTTACAGAACAGAATCCTTCGCACACTGGTGTGGCCTGAGGAGAATTATTCCTTTTTTAACTTACTTTATAAATAAGTTAAAAAGTTTTCCCTGAAGTAGTATGTTCTTCTCAGGTACTGAAAGTCTCATCAAGGAGCTCATTAACCTCCTGTTCTTTTAAAGGCAGGACTCTCAACTTGCATCACTGTCCTGATGCAAGTTTTCTGTTTCTTGTGGCCAGTGTTCATCATCGAGTGACGGCAGACAGAGCTCCCCGTTTAACGAGGGGAAAAACAATTATTGGGCTCTATATACAGTTTCTGTATAACACATTTTCAGCACACTCACATTATCTTAAGTGGAATGTTTATATTAACAATAGAAAAGCTATGCAATGTAAGTTAATGCAGGTAATCCTGTGATTACCAAGACCAGTTTCAAAAATATTAAAATACATTTATAGCCAATCTTCATTTCAAATAAAATTATAATTTTCTTCTTGGTGGGGTTCTTCCTCCTAACCAGAGATCAGAGAATAATTCCTCATCATTTTCTTGAAACACATTGTTTTACTTTCTGTTTACTACTAGCAATCCAACGTATTTATTATTTTTTTTATTTTAATTGCCTAAAAAAGCAGCTTAATGGAAGTATGCCCGCAGGGCATTTTGCATGATCTGTGTTCTATTGCGGAATTACTTAAACTAGATTATTTTCTTCCTGTTACTGGCAAGGGAGAAAATTTCAAGCCTCACCTCATGCAAAGGCAACAATTCCTCATGCACTGGTTCAGAACCAGCAACTACTGCAGGAGCACCAAGATGGGTCTCTCCTTGCAACCAAGGATATGAGACACCAGCCGGTGTATATACCATAGAATCACAGATTTGTAGGGGTTGGAAGGGACCTCTAGTATAAGCTCCCTGCCAAAGCAGGTTCACCTAGGGCAGGCTGGACAAGAATCCAAAGCATCTCCAGAGAAGGAGATACCACAACCTCTCTGGACAGCCTGTTCCAGTGGCCATATGTTCTGCTGTATATGCTTGTACACATTCATACCAGATCATATTCCTGTGAGTGTGCAGACTGGGTCTGTGTCAATATTTAGACCACGTTTTCATAACTACTTTTATTTTTTTCAGAAAACCTTATGCTTCTGGTTTTACGAATCTCTACTTAATGTATCAGATAGATAATTAGTGTTGCTCAAATACTCCAAATTACTGGTTTTACCCATCTGAGTACTCACACAATCGATACAATTGACCTGTGAATTAAAAAGCCAGGAGGAGCTGCTGTGATCATGGTGTCCAACCTCCTGAGTAACGCTGAGCTCAGGACCACCCAGAGGATTTGCAAGGTTGGGATCGGATCATGGAAAGCATTTTTGATGATGTGTAGAGCCTTAAAAGAGATCAGGGACACGGAGCAGTCCCCAACTCCTAGAATCTGACTTAAATCAAGAACAAAACCAACACCCACCATGGTACCTGGACATTTGCTGGCATAACCCTTGTCAGCAGAAACAATGCTGACAGTGGTCCATGTGGTATAAAAGCAGGCTGTGGTGACAGCCCTCCCCATGCAGACCTCATTCAGGAAATGTAAACCCAGTTTTAAGGCTTGATGGCAGCAACACTGCTTAAGTTCATGCCAGCAAATTGTCTGCACCTTGATGGGAAATGGTGGGGGTTGGCTTCCTTGCGCTCTCTAGGGAATGGATCAGAACAGGGAAGCCCAAGGTCAGAATCTTTCCTTGCTGTGTCCACTGCCTTGTAGAGAGCTGTGTGTTGGAGGAATATGAGCTGCCACTGCATCTCCCTGCACAAACCAGCACAGCCATGGGGAGGACAGGAACACAAGTCCCCAAAATGTCAAAATGACTCTTATACCCCAGCTGGCACCAGGTCTGTGCAAACAGTGAGGCATTTATTTCATGCATAGGATGGGTTTTCCCTGGAGGATCCAAGATAAGATGCACATATACCATGTCAATCTGAGCACTAGACATGGTCCTGACAATGGATATAAGCATAAATTTCTCTTTGCATGAGTTCACTCCAAGATATAAAAATTTTCTCTCAGTCCTGCTTACAACCCTGCAGTGGTTCCCTCCATGAGTATTCACCAATGCAGTTTACTGGGAAATTGTTAATGGAAAAGGATGGAAGCCAGAAAGCAGGCTGGAAAAACTCTAGGATCAGGCAAGGGAGATCTGACAGTGGGTATTTTATACCTGATGAAGCAGCAGCTTGGTCCACAAATTCCTCCTTGCTGAAAGAAACAGCATTGGCAACATTCTAGGAATAAGCAGTGGTAATGTGGGGTTATTGCAATATTATATTATATTGAAATATTGTATTATACTGTAATTTCCTTTCTAATATTAATCTGCGGTGTCTCTACTGGCTTCCAGGGAGATTTCTCTACTGGCATTTTCAAATCTGAGAGGGAAGGTAGACCCTGGATTATAAATCACTGTTCATCCATCAAAGACAATTTCAGTTAGTCTCTCAAGTGACAGCACAGAAACAGCCAGAATGTAATAAAGGGCTTTGTAAATAGCATTATTTTGAGTAACATTTTCTATTCAATCATGAAAATTGAGTTTATGAGCAGTCTAGCCAGATGGTCTGCTTTAGGTGAACAGTTGAGCTTTTAGCGGCGATGGAAACGGGTGTTCTCCTGCTAGTCAGGATATAGGACACAGAGGCAAGGAGAATAAGCTTCAGGTACCCTCTGTCTGAACTGAAGTACATTTTGTACAGACTATACCTTGCAACAAGAGCTGAACTTTTCACATATCATGTAATTTTTAAATGTATATCAAAACCAATTAAACAATCCCAGTAGACAACAGGAAGATACTGGGCTTTGAAAGAAATTTTCCCATGCTTCTTCATTCTAGGCTTCACACAATTGCCTGTCCTCACCTGACCTAGTAGATGCAAAGTTTCTGCATGCTAAAGCATCCCAAATATATCTTTGCCATCCTCAAAGAGGAAATACATGCCAGGTGACCTCTTAGACCATATTCCCCTTCCCTGTGCCACCTCCAGTGTCCTTACTCCAGCACAGCTGGAGATATCCAGCATTCATCACTCCTTCATTTCTCCTACATTGCTCCAACATCAACATAACAATACTGAGGTTTTAGGGAAAAATGTGACAATATTTTCTTTCCTCACAATCAGTTTACAGCTCAAACACATTTTGTCGAATGCTGTGAGGAAAACACTAGGAATATTTGTGGCTAGTCAAAGATTTAGATTCGATGCTGTGATTTGTGTTTTAGTAATCTGCAGGGGATGTAAACTCTTTACAAATGAGAATGTAAGGGACAAAAATAGTTTAAATTTTGTAATTTGGAAGTGCAACTCTCCGTTTCAAGACAGAAAATGAAGAAGGTTATTGAAGGGATCATACAAACCAACATTCAAGTGTGTTGAAGTGTTACTTCTAATAGTGCCAGTTGGCGTGTTACCCCTTCCAGTAAACAAAGAGAGAACCATAATGTTGTTGCCAGACATTTGCCCAGTGCTGAAGACCTGCAGGGACTCCAGACTATGGGAGTCGAGTCCAGGGCTACTTCAGCTTCTTGACAACCACCTTCTGCTTAAAACCACTGATTTCAGCTTAAATGCTGAGATACCATCCCCACTTCATCATTGCTTACAGCTAAGAGAGAGGGGAGGATTCTGGAGCTGATTTGATCTAGACACAGAGCACTCGAGGCTGTCCAGACCTATAAAAGGAAATAAATAAACTCCTTTGAAGATCAGAATTGTAACAAGAACCATTTTGTTTGGTCTTTATTTAGCTTTGAGGAAATGAATGTCATGTTGTAGGAGCTAGATGTGCTGTGTGCGTGTTTGTTCTTAATTAACTAGAAAAACTTTGCGTGTGCAATGTAGAAAAGAAAATCTTGGCACTGCTAAGACTCTGTTGCCTGTGTAATTTGTTTTGGTTTATTTCTCAGTAGCATTTATAAGATTGTGTTCACAAAATGAAATTACCAGAGCTGCAATAATAATAATAATAATAATAATAATAATAATAATAATAATAATAATAATAATAATAATAATAATAATAATAATAATAATAATAATAAATGATAATGATATAAAATAAAAATAATAAAAATAAAAAAGAAAACTAGACATGTATGAAAAAATAAATTATCATATGGTTCTGTGTGTACCCATGCAGCTACATAAAGGATATGAAAAGTATAAAGTACGAGCATGTGAAAAGTCTAATAAAAGATAAGGAACAAACTTGGGGATAAACCTTTGAATTGAAGCTGATGTATACACTACACGGTGATAGTTCAGGAATGGAAATAAAGATTTTTGTTTTCAATGTTTAAGGAAAAAGAAATAACTGCCACTTTTCCCATGATCAACGAAGCTATAGTAGTAACACAGTACAGGGAATCCCCAGCAAGAAGGAATGAGGCAGATCCTCATTTTGCTCACAGTCATTATGCCTCTAGAGCAATCCTACCAGCTGAGCATCTTCCTCGCCATGCAGACATAGTGAAAATAATGCCTAACTTCTTGTATTTTTATTTTAGGGAGTACTGACTTAGGAAGAAGCCAAGGAAAACAAGAAGTTTTGATTTTGTAACCGTGATGGAAGAATGTACACAACTTTCCTCTAAGCAAGTGCACCCTGCAAGGCAGGTGATCAAAGCAGCTGGCCATCACTGCCAGCAATAACTGGGAGTTTCTGTAGCAGCAAAGGAATGAGCACAGGAGACATGAGGAACGCCACAGAGTCACAGGTCAAGCTTTAATGGTCAGCAGAGCCCAGAGTGGGATTCCTGTGATTCCTCCTTTGTGATGATTTTGTCTGATAAAAAGGCATGGAGTAGGCATGCTCACAGAGACACCAGGCAACCTTTTTAAAGTTAAAGCGGTGGACAGTAGACAGTGAAGTTAATGTACAGTAGGCACAATTGCAAATCAATGTGTGCTAATCAAGGAAAGCAAGATATGGTCAAATCAGAGCATAAAAAACCACCCAGAGGATCTACAGAAGGCCTTGCATTATATACATTACAGTAACAAAAATAAAGAAATAGCCCCAAACTGTGGTTTTGTTGTAAGTACAACAATTTCATTATATAAACCTCTTTGGTGTTAAAATATACATTACATTGCAGTATTCCTTGAATAATAATAAACAACTGATCATTATTATTTAAATAATCTTTCCAGGCCATTTTCTTTTCAAGTAGGAAGCCTGATTTTCAAAACAGAGCATTAAATGTTAAGATACAGTCAGGTGGATAGATCAAAATACAAAGCCTGAAAACGGGTACATCTCACAATCCTAGTCCAAGGTGTTTCATGTGAAGTTTTGTTACAAGCAAAAAGGGTTAACTACTGATTTATACAGAGTTAAGAACTGCTTGTTAGCCTGGTTAATGTTTTAACAATCTAACCGATTTATTGCTCATCTAGTCAAAATGCTAGGCCAGTACAACACAGGTGGCCTCTCAACACTAATGACAAAACCCTGTGATTTGGACTGCAAATGCCAAGAGAGATCCTTAGAGATATCATTTACAGCTTTTAGATATTTTTAAACTTTTTTTTTTTTTCTGTCAGAAACAAATCACGTTTCATTTGTGATTATAAAAAAAAAAAAAAAAGTTGAGGATTGAATTTATAAATTATGGCTAAGAAAATATTCTGAAAACTTTGGAGTGGCTGTATCCCCAGATCGCTGCCACACTGACAGATAAATAAGTAAATTAAATAAAAGGTGACATTGGATCTCTAGTTCTCATCTTATCAGACAGTTAGTTACAGACAGATCTTATTGAAGCATTAGTCTCCTAAGAAAATAACTCTACTTTCTAGTATGGAACAGGTACAGAGGCTAAATCAAAAAGGACCTTCTCCATTTAACAGCTTAATACAATGCTCTCACTTGTAGTGGTTTGGAAGGTCAAAAAAAAAACAAGCAAAAAGTAACTTAATTTAATATCTTACCACAGGGATGTCATTCCCAATGAGTACTTTTTTTACTTATGCCTCTTAGAAAAAATGATCTAAAACATACAATGAAATAGTGATACTGTGGACCTTAGTGTGGTCATTTTGTAATGTCTTCTTCACAGTAAGTGATAATGACTTTTCTGATACTCAAACTTGATTTTGCCAAGAGATCTAGTGTTTTGTTTGATTATTCTCCTCTCTGGAAAAGATATCTCAGAAAAAAGTCTTCAGTACAACACTAAATATAAGGAGTCTTTTGGATACTGAAGGAACCCCTGAGTGAGATGTTTTACCTCTGTAGTGTAGACCCATGGATGAGTCCATGATGGATAATCTGATGTGCAATAGTGAATGTTCATGGGCCTTCAATATTGATGAAAATGCACTGAGAAACAGAGAGGGCACGTGTACCCTAAAGAGTGTATTTAGAGAACTGGAAGACAATGTGGCTGGTTTTGTCTGCTACAAAGTTCTTATATCACTGTGAGCCTACAGAAAATTTATTCCTCTCACATATTTATGTATCTAAAAGCACAGCCAGCCCTAAGGGAGAAGTTGTATTTTAGTATCGAACTTGTGCTAGAATAGATGAGCTGAATATGGTATAGCGACTCCTTTTATTCAGCAGCTGAAATGTTTGTACTTCCCATAAATAAACATTCTAATGGCCAAATGCACCCACTTTACCTTGTTTTTCCCAGTTGCCACTGGGGAGGATAGTGCTACGTGACAGATGGTAATACTTCAATAAATTTTTGTTTATCTCAGTGCAATCATTTAAAATTCATAGCATGTAGTACATTGAAGTAGGTACTGTCAGCAACCCAGAAGTGACAAACTTCACGCATGACTCTAACCCATTTGACAGTATTCAACGGGATCAGGAGCAGCTGGGGTGGAAAGAAAAGTAGGTTTTGTTATTCTTTGTTTAAATACCTGCTTGGTAAAGTCTTACTCATTAGAAATTGATGGTTGTTTTCAGTGATTCTTAAGTCAATGCTTCAGTGAAGGCCAAAAACCCCATAGACAAGCGCACTCAAGCAGCAACAGAATTGCACTTTGAAGACATTTTCGTACAGACTCCATTTGGCTACGAACACTGCCAATGCCAGTGGAAACAAAAGCAGAAAAAAAACAACCCACGATTCAAAGCCTAGTGGCTACGTCTCCCTGCTTATGTGGCCCTTAGATACCCCCTTTATCTTTTACTAATGGGAACATTGAGATGCAAAGTACTAGACCAGCGCGCGCGCACACACACACACACAAATAGCATAAAAAACCCATGCAGCAAATAAATGAGCATAATAGGTAATTTTTACTGCTCTCTGAAAGGCTTTAGAAATGTAGGTTTAATTTTATGGTTGGTTGTGTGGAAAGCTGATGAAACAGAAACACAGTACATCAGTCAAACACTAGAGCGATTGCAGCTCAACTTCCCCCAGCATCAAGAGAACTATGGAAACCCCCCACCCCAAACAACCCAAAACCTAAAAAAACCCAATAAGCACAAGGAAACTGGGATTCTGTCCCAGAAAAAAAAAAATAAACAAAGCAAAACAAAAAAACCCCAACCCTCTACATTGGAGAAGGAATAAAAAGCAATGAAAATTGTATATAAGGTTGTTACACAACCAATTTAGGTTGTAAATCTGGCAGCAAGCATACCCAGAGTGTGCCATGCAAAGAATGAGAATGACTCAGATGAAATCAAGCTAACTGCAGGGACATAAAAAAAAAAGAAAAGGAGTAAGAGCTTTGTCCAGACAACCCACTCATGTGCAGCATTCAGGAGTAGAATAGCTTTTGCTAGTACTACTACACACCTATTAAAGGTGAGTTTTAATCTCCCAATCGATAACTCAGTAAAATTATCCCCTATGCTGCCTTGAATTCCAGCACTCAGATAAATGACTTGTAATTGAGTTCTTTTTTTTTGCAAGTTGAACCAGAGAGCCTTACACCCTGCCTGCCCGCGGTGGCTCAGCAGCTGCGTGCTTTCCAGTGCTCAGGCTGGGAAAGGATGGAAAAATATGACCCCTGAAGTGGCATGTGAAATGATAACCTTAAATGCTAAAAACCCTGCTCCTTGCTCCCACCTCCTCATAACCCGAACTGTTCAACAGAGAGAACATCAAGCCTCTTGCAGGTCAAATGAGTGGGTATTTGAGCCTTGTGGGTTTTATCCATGGTAGCTCAGATACATGTGTCAAAAGATATGGGAGTGAAGCCAGGGATTTAACTGTCATGTAGCAATGGAACAGAAAAAAAAATTAAAAAAAAAATTAAATTGCAGCTCCTATCAACAGCTTTCATCTTCTGCAACTGTTTGAGGAAATAGCTGGTTTCAAAACAAATCAGTGGAGGTTTAGAGGGCTGCGTTTCAATTAATCTCAGGAGGAAATGGGAGGATGGGAGGTCTCTTTCATTACACTTTAGACCCCCAAAAAAAGCAAAAAACCCTGTGAACTTGCTATGTTCTGAGGTTAACAAAGGTACAAAAGAAATTGAAAGATTGAGCCCATTAAATTTGAAATGCTATCTGCTGTGAAGTGGGCTTCACCTAGAGTTTTGTGCTAAGAGAGTACTGGCAGATGAGAAAAGCAGCTGATCCCTGCCACAAAGTGGGATGGGAGTGTTTGAGATACTGAATTAAAAATAAAAATAATATTGTAAAATAAAATAAATTGAAGCCAATGTACACAAAGATATGAAAAGTGAGCAGCTAGAGAATAAAGACTAGAATTAAATCATGGAGATGGTATTTATTGGTGCTGACCAAAAAGTCACATGACTCAGAAATGCAAATGATATTGCTTTAATTAGACAACTGGAATTAGGCACTGGAGGGGAAGCAAAGCTGTTTCTTTAAGATATATTTCAGATCAATTTATCAAGCGATGCAAGCACTGTGCTTTCATTTTTAGAAAAAAAATTGGCCTCAGACTACAAAACAAATGAAAGGCTAACAATGCTACTCATTACCCTTGCTGGAGGATTTACAGCCAACATAGTAGGTTTTTACAGCAATGTGAAAACATTATTATCCACAGAATTTGTCACAGTGGGAAAATCTTTTAAGTGGTCTGTCTTTCCCCTTGTTTTTTAATTACAGGGTAGCATATGAACTTTGCCATCCTATTAACTGAGTGTCATCTTCTACTATAAAGACACGTGACATTATTTACAATTCAAAGTCCTGTTTGAAGGAGTGTAGTCTCCTTGGCTTGAAAAGAATGCAGCCAGGTCATTTCCAAACTGCAGTTTTATATGAAATAATTCCCCACAGTTGTGCTGGGACAGCTGGCATTGAGCAGCTGGCTGCCATAGGAAGATGACACTAACCAAACCTTCTCACCCCCATAAACTGGGAAGACAGGAAGGTATGGTACCAGCAAGGATACCGGACTCTACCCTATAAAAATGGGTCTCATTTCTTGACCAGACGAACCTTGGTTCTCAACCAGAGCACTGTTTTAAGCTTGCTGCTACTGTTTGAAGACAGCTATAGCAGTGCTGGGTCATCTTGCCAACATATGTCCCCTTCTCACTGAAGACCAAGAGCATTGGTGGAAATATGTGAGAGACTTTCCAGGTTGCCACCTTTTCCAGTTGGCAAGCAGGTGGCTTTAACCTCCTCAACACAGAATTTTAACAACTCCTATGTTCTTTTGTAAAGCAGGAAAAAATATACAGAGGATGACATTCTCGTCTGTCTGGGAAGTTGTTTGGTGGTTGGTTTTTCTTTGGTCTTTTAGCATGTTTAGCGCTTTAAAACTTGAAGGGATTTTATTCTTTAGTGTAAATCCATTCAAATCAGAGGAGCAGGAATAATAATTAGGTTTCCTAGAAGAAACAATATTGCTAAGTAGAGATATGTGTCACGTTAAGACTTCTAAAATGAAGAAGAGGACTTTTGGAGCTAGTGAGTACTATCTCACCAGCTGTCCCACCACGTCTCTGTTCAATATCACACAGGTATCAAACAGCACAGCAGCCTATCGTACCTCCCAGCCCCTGGTGTTGAAAACCTGTTTGTGACTCCTATCTGCTTTTCAGCAGACGTTTTATCTATAACTCTGAAGAAGAAGGTAGTGTGAATCCTGACAGCATGGCAGCTGATGGGAGGGTGCTAGGGAGATGGACACAGAGCCCTCTGTTTGGACAGGGAGCAGGACAATGATCAGGTCTTGTCCGACCCTCAGGACATAACACCACTTGTGCAGCTCTGTAATAAAGGATGTACCCTTGCATGCTATGCAGCCTTGCTCAGCCTGGGACTTAATGTATCACAGGTGAGGCACGGGGCTGTTTGATTTCCCTTTAATTCCAGATCAAGAGAAAAAAAAAAATTAAAAAGAAAAAAAAGTCAACTTACAGGAACTGGTGGCTGTTATTTCTGTTATTTGAAGCCCCATTGCCCTTTTGCTTATACTTGGACTGTCAGAAGTGACAGTGAAAGCAGCTGTTCCCTGTTGTTTTTCAGCCACCTAATAGGAAAACCTAAGAGGATAGTATCTACTGCAGAAGCATTGGGAGAGGGGAGGGAAAGGGTAACACTAATGAACTGAGGGAAGAAAGAAAAATAGAAAAGCAGAGAAAAGCCAAACCAAGAAGGAAAAAAATGATGTGTAAAAATTTGACGGTCCTGAAAATCAAGTGGAATTAATTTCTTGTCAATGTGGACTTGTTAGACCAGGGCATTCTTCCGGAAGTAAATTAATCTCCTCAAAGCTTTCATACATGTAGACTGCGCACAGATGAAGTATAGCTCTCTCATACATAAAACTACATCAAAACACATATGATACTGTGATAGAAACATTGAATAATAAGCTATGTAAAACAAGAAACCATTTCTTGAACATTTGAAACTAGAGAAATGGTAGAGTTAAAAGAGAGTTAGATTTGGAATAAAGTTTTTACATTTTCATCTTTTTTCTCTGAGCCTTTAAGATCCCCTCTCTGCAGCAGCCACCAACTCTGTCATTCTGTATGTATTTGCTAAGGAACTACATCAAATTTCTGGCCCACAAATCAATTCTTAAGTAATACAATAATACAAATAAATATTAATTTTATAGGTAGACGGAGTATGTTTAGATGAAGAGCCAGAAAATTGGAGACTTTCTTTGGGTTAAAACCTCTGTCTTGCTCTGTGAGCAGTGTATTGACAGGGCAGCTCTATTGCTTTCCTTCACTATTTTTATGTTTTCCCTTTCTTGCTGGACTAAACTTCTCACAAACATTTACAAAAGTGAACTAGAGTTTGAGATCAAGAGTTTTGAACATGGAAGACACTGTATTTGATGCACTGGTATTGCTCAATACATCTACCCAAGAAAGCTTAGGTATTTTCTTTTTTGTTCCCCAGCAACCAAGGTCTAGATTTGTTGAAGGGTCTTGAAGTGACCATGACCTGTTTGATGAAAAGCACTGCAAATTTAGAAAGAGGCAATCTATCTCAGTATGAGGTAGACAAAAGGTGGAGACTGAGTGAGGAGATCTATGAAAAGGATCCCCTGAAATGATTGCTCTAAGCTCAATGGGCATCAAGGATTAATAAAATGTTTTTCCAGGCAGGTCTTTTTACTTTTTCCCTTTCTGCATATGCTCTGTGACTTTGATGGGAGTGTCTGAATGTAGCAAAGCCTTTGCAGAGTTTGTCCTACTTGCTTGGGTTGTGAGATAGACCTCAAATGGAAAGCACTGGGCTCCCTAATTTAGTGAGACAGGACAAGGTGATTTCCACAGTATGAACCAATTTTAGGACCTGGGATCTTTTCTGTTGTGGAGAAGAGGGCAGGCAATGGGGAAGCAGTTCCATGTCCAGCTGCCTGAGTCAGCTCTGCCTTACAGTGCTGGGGTCGGTGCAGCGCTGAGTTCAAGATGAGAATAGCTGAAGATGGTGATGGCTCTTCTAAGTGAATTTTTAGATGCTTCCCCCCTTGCAGGAATACAAACAGATGAACATATAATTTCCAAATTAATGCAAAAGTGCAATTTATGTCTTACTTGACACTCCATCCTGTATCCCAATACTTACTTTGCTTCCTGGCAGGGAAGCTGTGCTGACTATAGAGCTTTTGTATGACCGCAAAACCACTTCAAAGTTCAAGAAAGAAGAAAGGACGTGTATCTAGCTGACAAAGTTCCCATAATGAAGGGTTTGCATCCTGTATATCCAGCCTGGGGTTAGTGACTCAGACAGGGCTAGCTGTACTAACACACAGCAGCAGCTGAGAAAGGAACCGCTACCAGCAGCTGACCCACAAAGGGCTGCCACAGACACCAGACTGCTTTTCTACTAGGTTAATTGTATTTCCCTAGGGTTTTCTTTGAGACAAAAAGGTCAGATCATGCAGTAGAGAGCAAGGCTGAGCTGAAGAGTGGGTAGCGGTAGCAGCAAGCCTGTACCCAGGTGGCATCAATGAAGAGGCATCGCACAGCTCACCAGTATCTTGGGCTCCCTTTAGAAATAGATGTACACGGAGAAAAGAGTCTGCCCCAAGAAGCCCAGTTCTCAGAGAGATGTAGCAGAACTGTAAGAAACTGTGTCTTTGCTTAGATCTCTCCTTCTTGATCATTCCCCAGCATGTCTGCTACACTGCAACAGGGCAACTGGTGTAGAAATTCACTGTAACAGAGAAACAGTGGTAGGAGCTCCAAACAGGATCCCCTTTCTGTATTAATTACAGTGCCCAATAGGACAATAAGTATATGGAGGTTCCCAAAGACCTTGTGAGATTTGTATGAGCAATGGTCTGATTTGGACAGCAACATGTAAACATCTCAAAACTATGTAGAAGCTGCATATCCTGGTTATTCTCTAGGAAATAAACCACAAACTTTCCCAAGCAGTTATAAATGTGTACAGCACCCTTCAGTGATAGACCTCAAATTACCTTTGTGAGGATAAGCATAATTACCTGTTTACAGGCAGAAAGCAGGGTACACAGGGATGAAACACCTCCCTCAGGTCACAGAATGAGCTGCTGCAGAAATGAGAATATAAGCTGGTTCTTGTCATCCCAGAGCCCTGCATTCTGATTCTTGTCTCTCCAGATTAAGATCTGAAGTCAGGCATACCTTTATTATGCAAACATTTCTTTTTCCTCATAGAGGAAACTCAGATCTGGATTATGGATTTGGGTCAAGAGTTTTTGTGCAGAGGCAATTTCTACCAATGTATGAAAGGCATCACTGTAAAACACTTAACAATCGATGTACGTGTTCCATACCTAATATCAGTGTACATCAGCAAAGGACTGAATGATCAGGCAGCAGAACAGAAAGCAGCACCTTGGCATCACACCATGGCCTCACAGTGCAGTGAGTTTTGTTCTGTCCCTACAGTCTGTGCCTGAAATGAGAATAGGGTTTCAAATGCAAAAGAAACAAGCAACGCCTTCAGAGAGACCAGATCATGGCGTCAAGGTTATGAAAAGCTGTATCTTGCCTTTCTCAGAGGAAGCGGTGTACAGGCTTTTGCTGATTTTGGCTTGCTCTGGTTTGGCACATAGGAGCTCATTTTTGTGGGGAAAAGTGCAATGATTCAAATAAGTGACTTTATGACATTTCTGTAGCTCACTTCAAGCACTACTTACCAGCTGCCCACTTCAAACAGAGCTCTTGGCAGAGCTCAGGCTTCCAGGAGAATCTCAGCCTTACCTTTACCCCAGATTTGCTTCTTCAACACATGACCTTTTCCTTACCTTAGCTGCTTCCAGTATGTTGGATAGCAATTTGTCCCCTACTACCGCCTTGTAGTTGAGTTTTTGTGTGCTTCTCTCTACAGGTTTTTGCCTTTTACCTGGAAAATCTTTGCCATTCTACTTTCCAACCCCCTCAGCCTCCAACTGATACATGACAGCAATTGCAAGCAAATGAGCTAATTTGTCACTATCAGTGTAACTCTGTTGCTTGCACTTGTACACCCGTATGGAAAAAATTATGATTGAAAGTCTGAAGTTTAGGAGTGAAAAGAGTGAACTGAGGACACCTGGAATATAAAACACAAGAATATACTAGACTCAGAACAGATATTTCAGAATTTGCACAATTGGTTGCAAGCTTGCTTAAATGGGTTAACTGCCAGTTTTCCCTGTTGAACATCTACAAATAGAATTTGTAGACCCAAAATAGATACTTCGGTAGCTATAGGAAAAAATATTTGCTTTTTTCTTTTCAGGGTAACGTGTAATTCTGGCTGGCATTTTCCTCAGGTTTTTTACTAAGATCAGTGTTTTCAGTTCCATTTATGTGGTATTTTCTAGGTCAGTTTTTACTTCCGCCTCTCTGCACCAAAGTTTTGGATCTGTTTACTTGAGCCTAAAAAAACCCCAGCTCTTACAGTATTCTGAAAGAGCCACCTAAGCCAAAGTACTGCTAAAAGAACACGCATTTTGTGGCTGTCTTACTTAAGGTTATGCAGTTGTAGTCTGTACTCCACACTGAGATGTGAGAAAAATAGCATCTTCTGAATCTGTGATGTGTTTTTTCCCAAAGGCAGGAGTGGTCCTTCAGGCATTGTGGGCTTCTAAGCATTGGAGCTCTGCTAATATGGTTTCCGATTAAAAAGTTCCTTGTATTTAGATAGATTATCATTTAGTAGTTAATACCACAGAGAGCTTCTTTCATAATATCAAGATTTATGTTGTAACTCTAAGAAAAGAAAATAATTTGTTTACAGTCTACAGCTTTCTTTGGGTAGCTGATTAGAAAAGAAATAATCCAGCTGCAGGTATACAGCAATGTCTTTGAAAGTTTAGGATTACAAAATTGCTGTGACACAATATGATGTGTTGACAAGGACTATCCAGAAAGTCAGTCTCTTCCAGAGCAATGCGAGGAAGCAGAAAACAAAACCAATGCAGTCCAGAGAACGTGCCAAAAGTTCTGCTAGAAAATGATAAGATTTTTTCCAGGAACTCTCAATTCCATTAATGTTAATTTACAGCTTAGTTTATCTACTGAAGATGTACATGCTTCTCTTCCCTGCCAATAAAATCAGTATCTCATGAGACTTTGTCTTCTTCTATATGTTGTTTTCCCAGTTGTAAAATCTGTGAACAGCCAGTAGAGGCTGTTCCAAATTGGAGTGTTTTGATAAAAGGGATGGCAATTACACAGCACTGAAGAATAATCACTGACTGGGCTTTCTTCTGCAGGACATTTTGTTATTGTTTGATGGAAAATCATGTTTAGCTTTTCAACGTATTTATTCAGACCTGATGTTCTTTAATCTCATCATTTAAAGTGTAGCAGTAGAAGCTTGAGCTTTATCTTAAAATGGAAACTTTCCATTTGATTAAAACTCATCTCTCTTTTTAAATCACAGATTAAGTTGGGCTGTTTTGGTGGTTGGTTTTTTTTCACATCAGGAGAAAAGGTGCCTGGGAAAGGAACAGAAACTGCTGTCAGTTTTCTTCTGTGGCAGCTCCCTGATGTCCCAGCAATTCTCTATTTACCTTATTACAGAGTAGTTAGCAAGCTGTAAATCTCACTGATGAGCCAGCAACCTTTCTGTGGGCCACTCGGTTAGCTTTAGAGCCCCATAAATTCTTTTTTAAAAAGGCAGCCTTCAAGGATGGTTGGAAAAATACCATTCATAACTGAGACATCCAGTTGTAATCAGCTGGGATGTATGAATAGAGAGTAGGCTAACTAGATTTGCGGACTGGCTGGAGGTGTTTTAGGCCACATGATTCAAATTCAAACTGTTCTTACCGAAGTGTAGGTATGGTTTGCAGCAAATAAGGGGATGTTTGAAACAGAAAACTGGTAGTTAATCTATTTAAACAAGATAAAGGCCAAATGTGCAAAGGCAAGAGAGGAACATACTGGTGGGCAGCAGCTTTGCAGAAAGGGTTTGTATTCAGTGGTGAACCAGAAGGGGGATGCCATGTTGTTTCACAAGGTGCAAACACTATCCTGGGTTGCATAAATAGGGGTATAGTCTATTAGGCAGGTCATTTTTCCTCTCCTCTGGTGAGATCTCAGCTAGGAACCACTTTGCCTACAGTAGTTGCTCTGAGGTAGATGGGAACCAATGGGAAATCCATGGGGGAACAGGACTCAGGAGAGACACTGAAACGTGCCTGAGAGAAGATGTGTTGCAAACGAAAGGGACAGAAAACTGAGGGTGGGATAAGACAATAGTTTTTAAATATTCAGGGGGCAAAGAGGCAAGGGTTTATTGTGGACAAAACAGAAAGTAATGGTCTCAGCAAGGTTACAGTAAGGAAAGTTTCAGTTAGCTACCTTAAAAGCCTACAATAGTAGACAATAATAATGCATTAACCAGATTTTTGGGAGAGGATGATGAGCCTTTATGAAGGCACAGCAGCTGTCAGGACTGACCCAGATGTGGTTGATTTTTGCTTTGGGTCAGGGAAAAGGGTGGCCCTTTGGGTCACCTTCCACTGCTGCCAGTGAAACAGGTTAGCTCAGCTCTGGGTCACACCTCCAGTTAGTCTGTGCCTTTCAGACTCCATTACAATTGATTGTAACTCTGTTTTCTCTCCTTTTCAAACAATTAGGTTCTTTGCTCCTGTTAACAAACACTTGATATATCTAAAGTGATATATAAAAAGTAATTGGACGAAATAAACTATAATTTTATTTCCAAGATATTTGTGCTATTCATGTCTCACTGTAATTCCAGAAAAATAGAAAAGAAAAGAATGTTGAGATCCTTTTTTGGTTTTGTTTGGTTGGTTGGCTAGGTTTTGTGTGTGTGTGTTTGTGGGGGGTTTGTTTGGTTTGTTTGTTTGTTTGTTTTGGGTTTTTTTTGAATGAAACGGGGACATTTCTCCCTTACAAACATCTTACATGAATGGATTGTTTTCAAGACTCTTCTGACATTGTTTGTTCATTTTTGGGCTTGTTTCCTTATCACAGTGATGTATTAAAGCCTAAATGAAAACTATTTCCTTCATGTCTTTCTAACAGCTTGTCACGGGGCATCATTGTGCAACAGTGTCATCCACAATTTTAATGATGACATCTCATTTCAGGAGGGCGTGAGCTGAATCCCAATGAATAAATTCATGAAGTTTAACCTCTCCATGACCCCATTTCCACCGTGTTTTTTCCTCATCCCACCCCAGCTCATTAGCTGTCCTGACAAAAGCAGCTGAGATGAGATGTGGGTCTTTATATCTGTGCTTTAAACAAAAAGCAACAGTGGGAGGAAAAAGAAAGGTGGAGAGAAACATCATGTTTGGTCTGGAAATTATCTGGTGTGCTTTTGTAAGCAAGCTAATTTTCCCTCAGTATGACATGGTTCCTAACCAGAACAATAGATCTTGGACTGGAAACTACCCTAACATTATAATTGCATCCAACCCTAACTAATTTCTTTCTAATGTACTGCGAGTGGCATCTAGCTCATTGAAATGCAGACTCTGTTCCAAGGACATCCGGTGGCTACCGAGAAAACCTCTGTCTCACACTCAATTTTCAGCAGTGTTTTCACTGTCAACTGTCAACATTAAGACAATGTTTAGGTTCACTTTAAAATAAATCAACCCACTTTGTCACCCTTCCATTTCTCTGCCAATTGTTGATCCCACTCTCAAAACATTTTAATATGGCACTGGTTTAGTGACTGAGTTAACGTTGATAGTTGGTTTTGAGCGCCTACTTTGTTCTTTTATCCCTTCATAAGTCTACTTAGAAACTAAAAAAATATGTTTCTGGACTTACTTGTTTCCTTATGAGCCAGGACAGTATATATCTTAATCTGGATTGTGTAAGTGCCTAATGGGATGCATTGCCACATCCCAACCATATACAGTATTGTATCTGTTGGGTGAAGATTTTTTTTAACTGTTTTTAAGGCTGCCTTATCATGTTACTATTCCCAACTTCAGCATTGAAAACTAGCAGGTAGGAATTTCAATGTGTGTAAAACTGGAAATCCCCTGTTAGTTTTTTTTTTTCTTTCTAACATAGTGGCAAAGCCAATCTTTTGGGCAATGTTTCAAATAACATGCTAAAAATCTGTATTATCTCTACTCTATTAGTACACTTCACTAAACCTAGCTTCTGTGAAATTGCTTTTTATCTCAAGTAGTAAACTTCTAATAACCTATCCCCATTTCATTTTTCTGCAATACCTTTGAACTACTCTTACTGAATCCAATTGATTCCAATTGTAATTCCATTTACTACTTTACATTCACAATGAAAAAGAATGTAGTTGGCTCCCAGAGTACTATCATTATTGTTAGACTGTCTTTAACTTTACTTAAATACTTCAATCTGGGGACAAATAGCAGCTATTTTCTCCTGTTGTTCTACACCAGGAAAAAGATGTTAGAGGAACATGAGGGAAAATAGCAGTTTGTTGATATTAGCTGAATATATAGTGAATTGTTACGGGATGAAATCTGTTTAGAGCAAACATATCCTGTTTACTGCATGATTTTATGGGAGCCTCTCAAATTTGCATGTTGATTACATGAAATGTAGGAAGTCCCTGCCAGCCATACAACAGGACAAAAGGATTGTTAAAATATGAAATCATCTTGAGCATTGTGTGGTTTACTCTCAGAGATGCAGCAAGGGGCCCAGCTGTTTACAGCACGAGCGCAACCCACAAGACTAGGAATAACACTGTCCAACCTGTCTAAAGTTTTCATTATGTATATGAAGTTTCCCAATCCATATTTCATATATACAAAGACTTATAAAGATTGTTCTTGTCTTAGATTTCTGGCCTATTTGTCTTTAAGCTAGCACAACCTGAGAGTGATCAATAAACACAATGGAGTGACAGAGCTCATTTATCTTCCATTCATCCTGTGGTGAGCATTTCACCTGGCACTCTGCCTCAGGCAGCCTTTGTCAGGCAGCTTAGCAGGGGAGATGAATTTTCTATCAGCCCACTAAAACCTGATGCGGAGCAGGTCCCCTAGAGGAGCCGTGTGTCCAGAGGTTCTCTAACAAGACCAGGAAAAAAATAAAGAGGGCTTCTTCGGATTTTTTTTTTTTTTTTTTTTACTGGTAGTCTTATGGGCTTCAGATCTAGACCATAACGATTTACACAAACAAGCCATTGACCTTGAGCATCTCATGACCATATCCAGGAGGTGGTATATAATATACAGGCTGGTGGAGCACAAAGAGCACCTACAATACTATGAGCCCTTGCTAGGGTATCCTTCTCTTTGCTGGACATTAGTTTTCCTTCTATTGATGTAAAATAGTTCAGAGCTTGTTCAGTTCATGGAAGGATGTTGTCTAGGGGAAGGAAGGGAAAGGAGTAAAGAGAAAGGGTGTCCCAGGTGAAAGAGGTAAAGTTTGGCTGGGGTAAGAGGTTCCAAAGGAACATGCAAGCTGCTTTTTGTAGTATGAGTTCATAGGAGGAGATGGCAATGAGCAACAGTTCATGCAGTTGGTAATGAATGAGAAGAACTGGAAAATAAATCTTTCCTTGAAAAGGCAGATAAATACGTTGTGTGGATAGTGGTGGTGGGATGCTGGCGGTTGCCATCACCTTTGCAAGGAATAAAGCTGTTGTTTTTTCTTCTGAGTAGTCCATGCTTGTGATTTCTGTCACCATTGCTATCAGTAGTGGCACCCCACATATCATACAAAGAATAATGTTTAAAAATAAACATAAGAAATTTTGCAGAACTTACTCATTAAAAAGGGAAAGGCACACAGGTGTGGTGATACTATATATAAGTGAAACTTTTCATTTTTTTCAAGTTCTGAGTTTTTTTGTCTTTCTTTTTTGAAGGACCATATTCATCAAGTACAATATCACAAGATCGCATTTACTGTGGCTCCAGATGTCTATTTTTTTTTTGCTAAAAATACTTGACCAAAACAATTCATTCCTTGTTCTAAGCTCCATGACTTAAACACTCAGATCTGTTGATGTATAAATTGCAGCTGTCTGTTCTCCACCACTCAATGAAGAAATAACTGCAATAGTAGCTGGAGAAAATTCCCAGTGAACACAGGCAGACTCAAAGAGCATGATAAGGTTGTGTGAATATGTTTTGTGACACTCTGCCTGCTAATCCAAACTTCTTGATCTCCCAGAACTCCTAGTCCAGCAAAACTTTAAATCCACAAAAGTAAAGCACTTTATTAAAGTATAAGCCTGAATCTGTCCTGCTATAAGGTTCTGGCTGTGTGGGCTGAGCCCTCGTTTGGTTGCAGTGGCTTGGCAGCTTCTTATACTAAAAGTCTCCTTTTCCTCCAAGTGGACACTAACAGTGAAGGGTTCTGTGAATTTGATGGTGTGGGGAGCAAATGGTGTTTTTACTATTCACTGAGACAAAACAAGTCTGAGAGTGAACCAGGGGGAACTGGTAAACGGGACAATAAAAGGAATCTAACAAAAAAGTTGGGGAGAAAGGAAAAGGGAGGGGAAGAAGTACAGGGAAGGGGAAAATAATGTATGGGTGTGGAGGTAACCAACACACAGGAAGGATATGTGAATTAGAGTTAGCTCGGATGTTTAATTCTTAAATACACTGTCTCTTCCTGATAAGTAGAACATCAATGGGAGGAATGTGTAGGTTAAATGGCAGCATATCACCCTCATCTAAAAAAAGTAGTTAGAGGAAAAAAAACCACAAAACAATGAATGTGAGATGAAAACCAAAACAGGAATGTAGTAAAGAGCTTTGCAAGCCTTTGTGACATACATATGACAAATTAAAAAATGGTAAACCTTCATTTGCACTCTCCAACCTAAACATAACCTGAGCCTCTGATCTTTGTCCCATACTGGAAACATATGCACTTGTGAAGAGCTTCATATTAGCAATAAACTGACAAATGTGACTGTGAATGAATTCAAGCTGCAGCTTTTCTAAGATATAGCTGCACTTCTGAAGACATTGAAGACTCTTCAAAATTTCTTTAGAAAGCAAAAATGTAGTTCTTCATACCCACACATAACCCACTGGTTACACATCCCCAGTAAACATGTACACTTATTCTGCCATTTACCAGGATGTTGAGGATGTCATTTTCTTCTGCAGTGATCCAGAAAGTTCTGTTCACACCTTGTTGTCATTTAATTGGTGAAGTGCTTTTAATTCAGCTGCTAAGAACAAACACCGCTATATTCAGCTCCTGTACCAATGCCATAGGTGTTATCCCTCAGGCACCAAGGAGCTTGATGGCTCATCTTCTGGAGGTGTCGCTGTATGAGCTGTAAGCTGATGTCAGGGATGAATGTCCCTTTGTGACTGATATAACTGTTATAATAAAGACCAGACAACCAAAGAATTCCAGTTGTGAGCAACAACAGAAACAGAATATTGATAGAAAAGCAGCAGGTGTCATAAGTGTGCTTTTTAGAGACTTATGGGTGTTAAATACTTTCAAAAGTAGAACCAGAGAAAGTAATAACTTCAGAAGAGGCCCTGAAGACATACATCAGTCAAAGGATTAAGTTGTGACTTAACAAAGTGGTGCTTTGACAGAGAACTGAACTCAAATAGCAAATCTATATTTAGTTGTTATGGAATGTTTTGCNCCCACAGACGCTGAGAAGTTAGCTTGTTAATAATTACTGTTATAGTCTGTTCTTCTGCTCATTTAGAGGCCTCCCAGCCTTCACATAGGAAACAATATTTATGGCAGACAACATTAAAACAAATGAAAAGAGCTGCAATTCCCAAGTCTCTCCTTCGTGCCATCAGCAATGTTCAATAGATGCACATTCAAAGGAATGCAAGAACAAAATTCATTCCCCAAGGATGTAGGTCAGTTTGAAGGGCTGCTCTGTAACTACAGGCACATTTTTCCCGGATAAATTATGGCTCACAGTGTCAAACATAGACTCTAATTGAGTAAAATGTACTGATCTTCTTACTCAATGGGGCTTTGTTTCCAATTAGGACCTAGTTCCCTTTGGCCTTGAATTTTTCAGGGATGATTTCCGGATGAGAAGGAGAAATGCTGGGTACTGAGAAGGCAAAGGGCGAAGGAAGCCTGAGGACCCTCATTAACACTGATTTGTGCGATACACACTCTCAACTCTCAGTGTAGACGTGGCTGTATCACTGTCCATCCCTGTTAAAACAGCATCAGATAATCTTAATTACAGCTTTTGCTACATGATGCTGTCAAAGCGCTTCATAAACTGCTTGTGAAATCCGAGATTGTTTAGCTGCTTTCATTTCATAGTGGAAAGGACCACAATCACCAAATGTGACCTGGTACATAACACAAGGTATTTGCTTTCACCCCGTAATTTCTGCAACAAGCCTTTGCCCTTGAAAGGAAGTTTTTCTATAAAAGTGAACCTTAATAAAAGAATGGATAGACCTTCATAGATATTTAGGCAATCTTCAAAAAATTCAAAATTTACCACGTACCTTTCACAATGAGATAGAGATTTTTAACATCCTTTAACTCTTCCCTTGACTCCCTCCTCCCTCTATTTCCTTTATAACTGTCTTCAGGATTTCTGTTTTCTTATTAGTTCTAGCCTTCTGCTCGCGCTAAGACATTTTATTTACTTTTAACTGTTAATGGCAAACTGTATAGCATAATACATAGAATTTGAATATTATGGAAGCTTATAAATTAATTTGCAACTGCTTCCAGCATATAGCATACTATATGCTGTGAAGAAAGCTTATGTATAAGAAAAAAATAATTATAAAATTTTTAAGGAAGAAAATAATTTCTCAGCCATATTATTTTCTATGAATGGGCAGAGGTTGCCACCAACTCTTCCTGTTGCACTGAGAACAATAAAGGCTGTGGGCTTTATTGGAGGCTGCTATATAGAGATGCTACTGGTCAGCTTAGATTCTGCTCTCAAATAAATGTGAGGGTATAAATGTCCAGGTAAATAATTGCTGACCAAATGAGGTCAGCAGAGGATTTCACCTTTCTCCTGGTCCTTTCCAAAGTGGTAGAAGGTGACTTTCAGAGTAATTTTGCTTTCTTATTTTGTAAGGGTTTAATGTGTATGCATTTGTTCATTTTGTTTCATTTCCTTAAAGAAGATGTTTCTGGTGTAGCTGTTCTCCAGATTCACCCTCTGGAGCACCTACTGTCCAGGAATGACTTTGCTGGCTGGCTGTTCATACAGCGAGCAGAAGGAGACTTATAGCATCAGCCTGGTTTAATTGCTGTCATCTTGCTTTCATGGTATTATGATCTGATGAGACTTTGTGAATAATGTCTCTTCTCTGACTTTTCTTAAAAATAAGCATAAAGGGAAAAGATACAAAATTTTCCATTGGCACTGAATTACACATGCAAGCTGTGCCAATGCAGAATGAAATTGTATTTCTACTAGCTGCAAACCATTCACAGTAACTGACCAAAAGGATATTCCATACCATGTGATGTCATGCTCAGTATATAAAGCTAGGAGAAGAAGAAGGAATGAGTGGGATATTCAGAGTTATAGTGTTTGTCTTCCCAAGTAACCACTACATGTGATGAAACCCTGCTCTCCTGGAGATGGCTGAACACCTGCCTGCTGATGAGAAGCAGTGAATGAATTCCTTGGTTTGCTTTGCTTGTGTGTGCAACTTTTGCATTACCTGTTAAACTGCCTCTATCCCAACCCATGAGTTTTCTCACTTTTACCATTCCATTTCTCTCCTCCATCCGATCTTGGCAGAGCAAGTGGGTGCCTGCATGGTCCTAGTTGCTGGCTGGGGTTAAACCATGACAGCACCTTGGAAAAGCTTTGCTAGCATGTTCTGCTCCAGGTTATCAGGGGCCCATCCAAATTCCCATTCTCTCCCCACCTGCTCCCACCCTGCCCTTTGCAGCACTGGCAACTTGCAGGCTGCCGTGTACTTTGGGGATTTCTTTGTCTTCTTTTGGGGACAGCTGTGAGTCAGTCAACATCATTGAAAGAAGCAAAATGCCCTGTGGAAATGCCTTATTATTTTGAGCATTTTACTGTTTTGAACAGGCAAACTGGAGCTTGGAGAGAAGGAGATAAATTATTCAATGACAGAGTTTTGCTTCAGGAAGAAGTGAATTTCAAAACTTCTGAAAGGGTTGTGGGCTAGATGTGATGCTGGCAAGGCCACACATTTAATCATTTAAGATAAATAACATCCAGATTTCCTTCAACTGCTGAAAACTCAATACCAAGTTGTCTCAGTTGCTACTGTGATTAATTCTCTTCTGCAACTGCAACATACAGCATTTAATTTTATTTTAAAATATACATGTATGTATATTTCCTGCAACATTTTCTTTTTAGTGTGGCAATTGGGAAATAGTTTTAACCTTGAATTTTTATTTTAGGACTTGAACATTTAATGACAGAGAAATATTCTCTTTAATTTATGCTTTTGGGAAATGATACACAATTCTGTGAATATTAAGCAAGAGTTTATATATAGCATTTAGAGAAAGATGTATACAGTATGTTGAGCCAAAACCATGTCAAAAAAGTTCCAGTGAACATATGTCACACATTTATGCATTTAGAAGATGTTTTATACTGACAGGACAGCAGCTGCTTTACTTTGTTTCAGCAACCACTGTCCAAACACTCTGTTTCACTCCTACATTTAGTGGAAAATTTGTCCCAGTGATAACAAATTCTCTAATCCAGGTTGATATTGTTGGAAAAGCAAAATATAAGGTCAAGAAAATGCTCTACAGTTGCAATGTATTAATTCCTTTCTTTGGGAAAGAAGAATCAGTGAAATCATAAATTAGAAGTTTATGTGAAAATTTGTAAATAAAAACTTATTATAACTCCATTAGCAACTAAACAATTGTCATGGTTTTGACCAATCGGACAGATGATGACCCCTCCTCTTCCCTCCCCCCCCCAAGTTAAAGAGAGGAGAGGAAAGGATTAAGAGATTCAGGAGTTTAGATAAAAACTAAAGTACTTTAATGAAATGTCAATAACAATAATATAATAAACAATAAAAAG
>VZTM01031680.1:48522-99733 GCA_013400555.1 Jacana jacana
AATTTTGGATTTAAAATAATTTCTCATAAACAAACCTCGAAACATTAAAATAATTTCAATAGAAAATTAAAAAAAAAAAAAACCTGGACCTAACCAGATGAGGACATTTTAATCTGGTGGCAAATATGAACAGTAAAATCCTTTAGTTTCCTATTTTGGGGGATTGCTAAGGACTGCAACACCTTTTCTATACCTACAGCCCCCAGAAAGACTCTTCACAGAATAGCTAGAGTTATATAGATATGCTATCAAAAAAATCTGATTGTATCTATAGGTAGATTATCCCAGCTGTGCTCTTCCTGCAGCAGCTTGTAGTCTCTTTTGTAGGTGGAAAATGAAATTAACTCAAATAGATAGAGAGTATGACCCCATCTGCACTGCACTCTTCAGCTGGTGGAACTGTAAATCACAATTTCCAGCTTTGCATGCTCCTAATGGATATAGATTTGATGGCAAAAATTTATATAGTAGCCTTGGTTTAAGTGGGGTCAGTATTGATAGGTATGATATAGCTCTTTAATTAGAAGCAAGGACTCCTCGCTACAAGCAGCATTTCTTCTGGGTCTTCAGAGTGAGTGGCCAGAGCATGGCCAGAAATGTTGGCTGTGTGTCACAACAGTGACTGGGACAGCAAACCTTAAAAGCGTGGCAAATCTAGTTTCCAGGTGGCCCAAAGACTGATGAAGCAGTAGATAACAATGAGGATGGTGATGCAACTAATTGTCACTTCCAGGAGGACCTCTTTTGCTGTGGAACCTGTCCCTTTTTGCTCCCTCCCTGGCCAGATCATTCATCCCTGTATGCTTAGTCATGGTGTCAACCTCTGTTTCCAAAACTCAGCCAGACACATGGCTCATGGTTGTCAGTTGCAAAAGCTAGGCTGAAGGCTGACTTCTTCCCAATATATCAAATTTTTATCCCTCAGTGTACAATTTCTGTTTGTAATGATTCTTTCACTTATTTTCACCTAGTTCTTATGAACAGTGTTAACGTTTAAAAGGGAAAGTATATTGTTTCTCATAGTATGGTAATACGGTCTTCATAACACATGCCTTTTAGCTATCTCTTGTATAAAATGCAGAGCTCCAGAAGATAAAGTCTTTTCTGGCATAAAGTTTTCTGATATCTCCGGTTACCCTAGTCACCTTGTAAGAGTACCTTCCTCAGCTGTCTGTGGGAGATCTCCGATTCTCTGCTGTGACCTTGACAGCGATACAAAAAGTATTTCTGATCAGTTGTGGAGATACTGTTGCTGAGCCCTCCTACCTGAACAACCTTCTTTACTATGGAAAGCCTGGAAAAGGCACTAAGCATCATACAGGGAGGACAGAGATTTCCACGGAGACGTCCTCTCTAGTGATCAGTAAATATTGGGAAAATCAGCCAAACTGACAACAGGAAGGATAACACAAAACTCTTTAGAAATTTGCATTTGAAAGAGGTAAGATGTTTTACTTTCTGTATCCCTTCTTTTTTGGTGTGCTTTCAAGGAGATTCACTCAAACAGAAATGCTCTGTGCCTCCATGCTGTTCCTTGCTTCCCAATTCATACATTCTCGCTGGAATGGAGACCATATGCCATTGTCCTAAATGATAGGAAGAAATAAACCAGGATGATGATCCCAAAGTTTGCACTTACCAGGACAAGTTGATTTAATGCTAGCTCATTTCCTTCTGACTAGCATTTTATTCCAAGTTTGTTTAGTGTGAAGAGACATGAAACTGTTCCAGAATCATCCAAAATGGAAATTGTGACAGATGGCAATAAAAAAAAAATCCATAATGGGTCCTACTTTGTTTTACACTATTAGGGCAAGGTTATTGCTACAGTTATGATCTTAAACTCTGTTTTATTTTTATAGCTATGATAGTGGTTATCATTGCTGTTGCCTAGCCAGCTGCCTTTACTGAATAAAATGTCTGCAACAGCTTTGTGCAGCCCATCGGTGGAGCAAATCACGCAGTTACTGCTCCAAAATGCTGGTTTAAAATCCAAAAGGGAAATAAGCAGAAGTTCTCATAATACTCAGGAAAAACACCTGCAGAAAAAAAAGTGGCAAAGAGAAGGAGACCCTGGTTTAAATAGCAGAGTGAACCAATGGATTTTCACCTCAGCAGTGGGAGAGGAGTATCAGCTGTGGGATCTGCTGAGCAACAGATCCAGAGTCTCTCTGTCAACCAGTCTACAAAACCAAAAACAGTTTTGAGGGTTTATCAGAGTACACCCTTTTTTTCCTGATAGAAAGTATATTTTTGGATAAAGCTATTATTTTTGTTTGAAAATCAGCTTTGGTACATTTATTATTAACATCAAAGGTGTTTATACCTTCAGACTGACCAATTTCTCATAGGTTTAATTATCTGACTTACTTTTCTGTTACATTAAGAGTTTTTTTGGTTAATTTATAAAATACTTTAAAATTGTAAATATAATATATGAGTCAGAATTCATTATTCATTGCTAAATATTTTTTAAGTGAAACTATCAAGTGCCATATTTATTTCATGCAACAGAAAGACGGTGTTGCTTAGGGGAGTTTGGAAGAGGCAAGGGTCAGTTTCTTCTCCCAAGTTACAAGCAATAGGACAAGAGTAACCAGCATCAAATTGCACCAAGGAAGGTTTGGATTCCTTCACCAAAAGGGTTATCAAACACTGGAACTGGCTGGCAAGGGAAGTGGTGGAATCACTGTCCCTGGAGGTATTTAAAAGATGGGTAGATGTGGTGCTGAGGGACATGGTCTAGTGGTAATTTGGCAGTCTTAGACTGATGATTGGACTCAGAGATCTTAAAGGTCTCTTCCAACCTGGAAGATTATATCATTCTATGAAATTTTATGTGTGAATTTGTCTTTTTAGGATGGATGAAATAATTAGAATCACTCGTTACATGAAGCAAAGATATAACTACTCTTGATAGAAATCCCCATTTAACAGATTTCATGGGGCTGGGCTCTGTAAGAGCACATTGTGTGTAGGTTATTATGGACACCACAGGTAATAAAACAACTGTAAACAGCACACACAAATATGGGAAGTTTCCTCTAAATTCATCCAAAGCATATAACCATGAAGGAACGTAACGTGAGGATTTATTTGAAATTAAGAGAAGCTATTTCCCTGACAGGGCACACTGGCAGCTGCCCCAGATATTCCCCGGGTTCCCAGCTCGTTGCCTTAAAGAGACTGGCACTGGCCCTTCACCCCTAGAACCTGTACAAAACCCTGCTGAGCAAGAGGTAGGTTTAATCCCTGACACTGGGATGGTCTCCACAATACCAGGGAAGCCATTCTACAGTCTTTGTGAGACACTCATTTTGCCAGCTGAAAGCCACCCCTAATTTTAAAGAAGTGATACTAAAAAGAGCCACTGAATGACGTTATGTTATGGTGTAGAATCAACTAGTCCCCTCAGACAATTTTCTTTTAATGTTGCTCAGCCTGGATTTTAATTTTTTTTTCATGCAGCTCCTAATAGCCAAATTTCCAGCAGAATTGGCTTTCTGAGATAAGTAGCAACTCCATAAACTAACAATATGTTTTTAAGAACACACTAATGTTCAAACATTGAATAGTTATAGTGGTAATTGTTTTGCTTTCCTTTCGCTAAGGGGAAATAAATCACATTCCAGTGTGTCACCTCTAACAACTTTTAGCTGTTTCCGCAAGCTATTTAATACAATGCTTAGCACCTGTCTGATAAAAGCCATGTGTGATTATATTGGAAGTAAAACACTAAAAGCAATAAAACACTGAAAGTAATAGAACAGGTAAGTTTAAGTTCATATCTCCGTATATGTAAGATGGGAAAGCATAACTGTCATTCTAGCCAGATCGCCTTTTATACAATCTCAGAATAAATTAACATATGGTGAATTAGTGACTCTTCTCATCTAACTCTAACACTAAAAAACACTAAAAACCCAACATTTAGTCCAAGTCAGCTGCCTGGGCTCTTTGTCATTTATGTCCTGGCTTTCTCTGTAGTCACAGGGAAAGGCAGGCACTTCCAATCTATCATTTCTGGGTACATCATTTATGTACCCATACACATTGCTGAACCTTTAGACGTGCCATTCACTTGGTTATGGAAAGGGCTTATAGAGGTGATTCAAGCTGCACACCTGAGTTTTGGACGATTGAAGACATGTGTGGACACAGAACACCCAAATTATGCACAATTTCAGTAACTGCTCTCAGAAATCAGGTCACCAATTCTTATGAACAGTTTTACAGTTCTCACGGGCTTATAGGAAGGTAAAATACTACTCATATTAAAAAAAAAAAAATCTCAGCTGCAGGAGAGAAAAACCAGCTTACAGCTGCATTTAGCAAATTACATTTGCTTAAAAATTGCTCCTAGTATTACCATAAGAAATACTACTGGAAACCAGAAATATGTTTAAAACAAAGAAAACTTGTAATTCTTGCTGTTATTACATGCTTTCTTTGTTAAATCACTCCAAGGTCCCCTTGTATCTGTTGAACGTCTCTCATGTGCAGTAATACAGAGGATGAGGAAATACCCTCTGAAAAGAGAGGAGCTCTCAAAACTTTGTCTTAGTCCCTTCAGGTCAGACAGGGCAGGGATGGAGATGAACACTGTAATGTGAGATGAGGATGGTTTAATACTGTCACCCGTACAGTGGCATACAGACAATGTGCATTCAATCTAACGCTGGTTGAAGGAGACTTTGGAGATTATTCCTCTTGAAAAGATGTCTTAACCAATAGAGCAGAAATGCAGTGAAACTCGTCAAGCCCTGTTCTGTCAGCAAAATGAACACACCAGTGACTGCACTTAATGCTCAGCTATGATACTGCCCTGGCGCAGTCAAGCTACTAATATACCCACAAATACCTAAACCAGAAAAATCTTCAGTAAATGGGCATTTATTTCAACACGCTGCATACAATAGCAAGACTAAAACTAATCTAGTTTACAAAGCCATTGAATTTTTCTTTCAAAATATTTACCCACCTTTCATAATCTTTGTATGTCTTTTTTTCACCTCTGTTTTAATCCTTCCCTCTCTTTCCTTTCCTTTTCTTCTTTACCCCATTCTCTTCCTGCTACGAAGCATGAGTCTGCAACAGTTATTTCCATTGAACTGCACACTTCTGTCTCTTAATAGCACTTCAGTTCTCTTTTTTTATTTCAAAAAGCTATACTCATACTACTACGTGTAGCATATGTTACATGATTTTGATTAACCATATTTCAATAATATGTTTACTGTGAAAAGTAAAGCAAATTAACATTCAGGTCTGTTATTAATCATAATATCCCCAATTTGAAGTGTTGCATGATGCAACTAGGGTATACTTTTGGGGGAATCTAACTTTAACCTTTAGGAATTAGGCATAATCTTTTAGTTGATTAGCTATTCAAAACACAATCAAAATTATTCCAAGTATGTCTGAATACCATGATGTCTGGATTTTAAAATGTGACTAAGGAATGCCTTGAATTGGAGAGATGCAAGTTAAGTAAGCTTGTTATTTGGATATTTTTTTTTCTCAAAAATAGAGGTAGATGAAATTACTTAAAGTACTGTGTGATTCTCTGTTTCCTGAAGCATTTCACCTTGTCTTCTGTATCCATCTATTTAGACAACTCAGTACTATGGGCAGGTATGTCCCTCAAAGTCAGACAGAACAAAACCCTTATCCCCCATGAAGGCAGGGGGAAAACAGTGGGATTCACACTCTTCATCACTGCATAGTGAAGATATTGTCTGATATTAAACAAAATAATTCAGAGCTGCAGAAGAACAATGTGTATTTTGAGATTTCTAGGCATGCACACCATACTTGATTCTAAGGGGACAGTATTCCTCTGTGTGACCCAACATGGATATTATATTTTAAATGACTATACTAAAATGTTAAAAATGTGACTGGTTGATCTTTGTCTTGATGACTAACATTGTATTATGATTGATTTACTCTTGTTAAAAAAGAGTGATTTTGGTTTCCCAGCAGTCATGAATTACAGATAAGGTGGACTCAAAAGAATGCTCTAACTTTAGTAATATGATAGTATATAACCTTCCTATGACTTCCTTTACTCCTCTTGCTAATCACTGATATTTGAAGGTGAAAGATGCACGTCATAGCTAATCCCAAAGGGTCATATGAGTTTCCTGTCTTGAGGCTCAGCATGGTCTTTTTTGCATGCTATGACTCTTTCTAGTTTTTGATAAAGCTGTGCTTTGCATTCTGCTTGGCTTTCAGTACACTTTTTCAGTGTGTTATTTATAATGTAATCTGCTGCATTATGGATTACACTTTGCATACTACAGACATCCCTAAAAAAAAAAATCAATAAATCTTTAGTACTTTAAAAGGTTATATTGCCTTAGTCCGCATTTGTCCCTTGAAAAAGAAGACCTTGAGCCATGACCAGGGCTCCTAGATCCCACTATATTGCTAGGAGTAAATAATAATTATCTCAAAGTGAACATGGGTCTGACCAAACCCAGGCTGTTCAGTTACCCTTGTGCAGCCACTTTTCTTCCTCATACTGAACAAACCGCAAGGAACAGGATAAACCCAAAGGGGAAGAAGTAAAACCCACTGGCTTAATACACAGGTCTTAGCAAAGCTACTGTAGTCTTTGTCTCTCTTTGAACCCTTCCCCCTCTGCTCTTCTACACAAAGCAAATAGCAGTGACATTCTGCAGCCGCTTCAATAGCAGAGCAGACTGCAGCTGCAGATATTTAGTAGACAATTTGTATTCCGAGGCATCAGCTAAAAAGAAGGGTTGCTCAGCGTCATTCAAACAAAAAGCCCCAAATCATGCAGCAGATTGCACGTCTCCTCTTTTCTCTAAAGACGATCCGTCCTTATACTTCCTCTAGCATTATTTCCCTCATCTGTGTGCTTCCTGCAATTAAAAAATGTTATTTTTTCCATCTTTTGAATCTGTTCAGTCTTTGTTTATTTTTTTTTTAAAATGGCATAGGTACCACATTAATAAATCACTTCTTCCCGTTGCCTTGATTGTTTTGATCCATTAGAGTGGAAATAAAATTTGAGCATCGAGTCCGGGCAGGGGCAGAAAGCACAGCAGGTGACACTGAAAAACTCTGTATTTCATTGGAAGTTAGTGATTAGTGGTGAAAGAGATGGTTAGAGACAAACTAGAGCTCCAGTGATTTTCAGAAGACATGCTACGCTTAGACTTTCTGCAAATGTTTGCAGACTTGTTTTGTTCAGAGGGCAGTTGAGGCGAAAGATGAGGTTGCTGAAGAAAATGTGATGAGCTCCCAGGAGTTACAAATGGTCATCCTAGCAAGACTGGGAGTACAATTTTTTGTTGGCTCAAGAGCTGGAATAAACTGTGCATGCTTATCCAAACATACCCTTTAAACTCTCTGGGTTCAGCCATCCCATTAGGCAAGCTAACTGGCTTAATTATTCCTGAAGAGCAAGGCAAGGTGTTGGCTGCCTTGCACACAACACAATGTTCTTATTGAAATTCATAGCTCTGAATCGATTTTATAAATAGTAGTGCTTTAAAAGAAATTGTGCAATTGGGATTTTGCCTGCACAGGTTACAAAAAGGTATGGATATAAGAGCCCACACTTACTCACAGATCCTTTTGGGACTGCAACTGAGCTCCAGCTCTAGTGTAATCACCTCACCAACATCCACACAGGGCAGTAGCATTGTACTGTGATTGAGTACCTTGTCCTGTCAGACAAGAGAACTTGGTGGCCTTCACACACAGGGAAAGGAGCCAGAGTATTCTAATGTTATCATCTAAAGCAGTGTCTTTTGCTGGCATTAAAAAATATTGTGAAAGTCTGGGAGCTGTTAGAATGGGAAAATGTCATGGAACTAATAAAATTTATTTTCTTTATTCTGTGCACCAAATGGTACTGTGGCATGCACAGTTAAGGTGTTGTGCCAGCACAAGCCCTGGTGGGTATGCAAGGAAAAAGATGCATCTACTCAAAAGTCATTCATCGAATGGTTGATTTTCCTCTATTAAAAGGTAAGCAAACAAAAAGATGTGAAACTGTCTTTCAAATTCATTGCTCTGCAGTTGTCCTTTTGGTTCTTAAAGCCTCCTTGAGCGGTCCAAAGAATGAGAACCTTCTGTGTTTCCCCTGTCCTTGTGCAGGAGGGAGTACTCTCTGTCTTGCACTTGGGATCCTCTAATAGTTTCTTTTCTCAGAGTCTGCATATTGATCTGTTGGTCTGGTTACAAGCTCCACATAGCAAGGACTGCCTGGGAAGATGGATGCGTATGTTGGGTGCTACTGTAAATAATAAACAATGAGAATATAACTACATAAGCCCTTCTGTGCCTTCACTACTCATTTTTCAAAGCGGTTCTTTCACCTTGAGTAGAGGGACCCATTGGGTTTCAACATCATGTATTTTGGAATCCCCAGCTGCTGGAGGGAGAAGCCAGCTGCTGCCCATCAGCAGGCTGGTGGTTCCCACGCATTGTTGTGAACATCAGATTTCCCCATTCTGTGGAAATACCCCAAAATATTTCAGCCCTTAAACCACCCCAACAGACCCTTCCATAGGTCCTGCCTCCCTTCTAGCATTTACGGCAAGCAGAGCCTGTGCCTCATGCTTCCCTCCAGAGTGGCAGGGCTGTGACACCAGGAGTGGGCATGGGAGGTGGGGAGGAGAGCAGAGAGCTGGAGACCACTTGCTCCTACCAATCAGCCAAGCTTTTGGGTGCTAAACAGAGATGATAATTCACCACAGGAGTGCAGGATCCAGAAGTAATTTATAAACAAGACATCCTCATAGGAACAAAAAGTATTACCTGAAATATTTCCACCGCATCCAACCCATTTCTAGTTTTACCCAGCACTCATCTCTAACATGAAAGCAAGGTCCTTGTTTCTCCTTTTTTTCCATACTGTAAGCATATCCAAAGGCATTATTATAGTTCTTCAAAGCATGAAATTCCTATTTTTTGCAGTCAGTAAGACTGAGTTAGTAGCTGTTCCCATGAAGGAATATAAAAGCATTTAATGCAAGCCCTGATGCTGCTGGACTTTCCATGCTGCTTGTAGGAGCAGCAGCATTCCCACCATTGCAGCTCTGCACTGGCTAATAAACCATGTCAGCTTTTCTGGCTGCAGCCAAGACCTGCATTTCTTCTTTCTTTCCCCTCCTGCATGGTTTGCTTTCCATAAGATGGAGCTAATTCTGAAGGTACTGCTTCTCAGTACTGGTTATTTTGCTGCTCTCCTACCATTTCCCCTTACATCTCCTCAAGAGCAAGACATCTCACCTCAGGAATAAGCAATGCCATTGCTTGTGTGGGGAGCGTGTACATCATAAACTCTTCCCCAGCGAGGTGAGGCAAGGCAAAGAAATGTTAGTTCTTGGAGAGGAGTCATAAGCCTTCAATGGCAGTTGGTTAATGGGCAACATTTTCTGCGCTATGTAACTCAAAGAATATGTAAACACACTCCCTAATGCAAACTAAACTTCTGCTTTTAATCTTTGCAAAAAACAGAGTAGAGTTTGGCACAAGGTGCAACTTTCCTTAGAGTTTAGGTCTAAAATGTTCAACTTTTAGTTAGTAAAAATGTTTCCTTTTCTGAAGTTTCACAGTAGGCAGAAGTTTTCACATTTTTTTTCGCTTGACATGCTGTGCTTTTGAAATTTTTCAAAAATACTATAGTACAAAAGAGCTGAGGGCCAGTCCCAGGGTCTATTCTCAGCTCTGCCATGAATTAGGGCCCCTGTCTAAAATAGATGTGAAGTAGTACTGAGTTCTGGGGTCTATACAGTGCTCACACAAACAGAGGAGTGACGATGATACACACTGACATGAGTTCTGTAAGAAACGTTGCTGGATGACAAAAAGACTGCCTCAGCAAACCACCTGTCTTTGTGGTGGTGAACATACAGGTGAAGTGTTGGAGAACAGCTTGCATCCCATGTGTGTTCTCCTCATCAGTAAGAATCTTCCTGCCTATGGCTGTTCACTCTTGTTTCATCCTCCTTTTTCTTCTCCTGAGAGATTATGAGCCTCAGTGGTTTGCTGAGATCTTCCTGCTGAATGTGAGTTTTGTGACCAGCAAGGACATTTTATGAATAACCAGCCAAAACGGCACTGGAAAGTTGCACCTGCAATGAACGGCTCTCTGCCTGTCGGCAAACCAGTGCACAAACCACTCTGAAGGCTGAATACAGTCAAGGGACTCGATCTGCTATCACGATGAGCACAGGCAATGGGAAGAAACTTTCTTCATTGAATACAGTATTTGCCAGGAGTTATTTTCCCAGCTCTGTTTCTGCCAGTGAAATCAATTATCCCGTGAAATAAACTTCCACCAGAGCCTCACTACGTGATACATTTAAAGTTAGACTAGGAGAACATGGTTGCTTGTCAGTAGGCAAGAAGCCTGTAATAGCAGGGCAGGAACTTAGATGAGCTGTTTCAGAGTGTCTGTTTCTACTCCCACGATGCTATTTAGTTTGTTTTAAAGAACAGAGGGTGGCAGAGCAACACCAGACAGCAGGCAGGACAAACTGCAGGCTGCAAACCCGCTTTGCTCATTAGCTGGCCTTAGTTTTTGAGTTCTGTACAGAGCTACATACTATTTTACACGTTCATCTGGCAGAGATGGAAGAAAAGGTTGATTATGCATAGAAAAGTATGCATACACAAGCTGATGAGTAAAAAGGAGTTTGATACCCTATCTGTATCTTTTGGTTTTTGACACCAATTAAAATAAATTTCCCATTTTTCTGCGCTTCCCCATCTGGTTGGGATCAAATGATTTCTCATTTACAGTCTTCCTTAAAAGATTAAATGTTTTTTTTCTCCATCCACTGAGGGCAAGAATACTTTATGGACTTTAAAAAATAAGCTGTGACTAGAACAACTGTTGCTTCTGAATGGATGCTGCCCATTGCAGCATCACAGTGGGTGCTAATGTCATTTGACCTTCCTGACTTTCTGCTCAGTCTTCTCTGTAGTCATTTTGTTGTGACGATTCAGTCCTAGAGTAATGGGTGTCTTTTCCAATGTAAACAAACTTTGGAATAATGTTGATTACTTCCTTCAGACTGCTTTATTTCAGAAATGTGTTAATGTGGTAGGCATCCTGCTGCCTCCTACTGCTGTGAAGGGTGAAGTCTCCTGCAGAATTATTGTGCTTTTTCATACAAAGAGCAGAGAACATACCACTGTCTATGATTTCAGAGAAAGTTTTCAGAGGAAAGGGCATTAGCAAGGGTATTTCCATCCCCTCTCAACTTCTGGGGTTCTCCCAGGGCAATGTACATGATTTGGTGTAGTGACCAAAGAGCATTATTATCTCCTTTAAACTGCAAAACTCCTCATCTCACAGAGGTGATGGTCCTAAGATGAGAACAAGACAAGGCTCTCTAGTAGCGATGGCAGACCTTACAACAATAGCAAAAAAGGATGAGAGCCAGGGTCTGCCTGTTGAAGGCAACAATGCTGAGCAGGGCCAATTCCCATCAGCATTTAATCAAAGTAGCTTACTTCCCTAAGCAGGTACTTTATTTAGAAAAGAGCTGTTGCTTTGATTTATGTGGCAACTGGAAGCTGATGTTAATTTCTAACAGCTTTCTCATGTTCCTCAAAGTTTCAAAGTGATGAAATATTTACATATATATTAGGGAGGATATAGCAACGGTTCTTTTATGAGTACATCCTAGCATTTTATTGCATATTGTGGGTGATCATTTTGAAAGGAAAAAAATGAGTTTGCTGCCACATTTCTGATGATATCTCCCAGAATACATTACAGATTCTAATTGACACCATTATTTCAAAATGCCCACAGACTCGGGTTGTTTTATAGGCCTATAAAACCAATTCATTATTCTCCTGTGCTGAATTTAAGAAAATTTTATTTGTATCTGATAAACTGGTTTACAGCTGCATCTTGGAAAGGAAAACAAAAGAGTGTCAATGTTCAAAGGAAAGAAAACTTATTAGAAAATGAAGATCTTACGTGGATTCTGCCTACCAGCTTTTTGGGTTTTTTGTGGTTTTTTCCCCACATTTAGATGACTACCTGTTGCACTTGGGGAATTTTAGAAACATCATTCCTATAAAGAATAGAACAAAACTGCTCACTATTTTAGTTTTGTGTTGGACAAGAGGAATACAGGAATTATTTTCATTAATTATGTAAAACCTTTGTACCTACGGCTATTTGCACAGTTAAATTCACCATGTGCATGTTGCTGAAAATGATAAATATTTTGTCATTGCTTTTCAGTACTGTGTTTGGCAGCTTTTCTCCCCGGGCTCCTATCAAAGTGCTGGGACATAGTCATTATTCCTAATTCCCATGTGTATTGTAACTGAAGAAAAATACCTTTGACTTAGTATCTGCTTTCATCTCCTGCAACTGTCTGCCCATTATGAACACCAGAGATCCATGTGGGTGTGCAATTGTGGTCTTCGAGTCCTTTTACTGATGTCATGTGCTGATTTCTCTGGTCTCGGGATGATTCCTGATCTTTTACAACATCTTACCTTCAGCAGAGGTTTGGCATGCAGCATCCATGTCCCTTTCTCTGCTGAGGTGCTGCAGCTTGTTGGTGAAGGGGCATCCATAAGGGACACGCTGCATGGGGGTTCACACCCTGGACCAGTTCTCCTCCATCTGGTACACAGGTCCTCTCCTGGTGCACAGATAACTGAGGAAATGTTTGCAAAACTGGGGTCATTCATTTAAACAGAAAAGGTTTTTTTAAGTGGCATGTCTTAGTGAATTCTTCCGATGGAAGTAGTCCAAACTTCTTACTTCACAGAGGGTAAATTTTCCAAGTAAAGCTGCAGGGGCTGGATGCTCTAGAGAGTGAACCTCATTGCAGTAAAATTAGCAAGCCTTAGTGCAATTTATTTAGCAAGCCAGATGGATTTCTCATCTAGCCAGCCACAGAAGATGCCTTGGAGACTTGAAGTAGGATTGGTGATCACCAAGTAGTTCACAGCTCTTTTTCTTCAATTCCACATCTTCCCCATTCAGGGAGCTTTATAACTTCCCTCTGCCCAACTTTCCCTCCACCCCACTCCCCAGCTGGATGTCCTGGGACCATGGCACCTCCAGGGGCACAAGGAGGTGGGGGATAGGCTCCCTCATTGCCCCTGGGCTGGAGATGCAGCCCAGTACCCAGGGAGATTTATATGAAAGGGACTATTTTTAACTTCCAGGATTGATGATGAGCTGTATAAATAATTTAGGATTTCATGTGCTGCAATCCTAAATTTTGCACTGAAGGTCATGTGCTTTGCAGAATTCTTAAGTATTTTGCTAATTTCTTGTCCATTTCTCTCAAAAAAAATCTCTAAAAAGTCAAAACAGGAAATGCTGGAGATGATATCCACAACCCCCCTTTCTAACTTAAGCTAGTTCCCAAGACCTTTTTTTTTCTTGACTTTCTCAATACAGACATCATTTTCTCTTTTTCTTTCTTTTTTTTATTTTTTTTCAGAATGCCAAAGTAATCAAATGAGGCCCATGCCCTGCTAACAACAAACATTTTAAACATGACAGATTGCTGTAGTTTAGCAAAGGTCTGTATATGCTCCAAATCTATACACTCCAATTTTGTACAGCAAAGAGTCTGCACATTTTCCAGCTGTTGAGAGCACTTAAAACCATTGGTCTGAAGAAATGCTTTAGTTGTTATTTGATTTATACTTGCAATTTTGCAAGTACATTGAATTTTTAAATTTAGCATACATGCCCAGAAATACTCTCAAAGCTACATGTTAATATATTTAATGCAATAGCCCCAAACTCTTTCAGTCCTTTAAATTAATACCCAAAGAAGGAATATAAATAATTTAAAAATGTTTTATGAAAATCAACCTCAACAAGTCAGATTCTGTTCTTTTACTAGAACGCCAATAGCAAAGCCAGTAGCAGAGCTGGCCTGAGATCCATCAGCTCACCAGTCATATATGTTTTTGCTCTGTACTTGCAGACTGCATTTTCTATTCATACGGTGACAGATTGAAGCAAAGTACGCAAAAGCCCTCTTCAGCTGGAGATAACTGCAGAGCAGCCAACATCATTACAAGCAGGACAAGGTTACAGCTGACCCAGAAATAAGCTGCTGCCTGTAGAACATGTGAATTCTTATTTGAGCTTTGATTGCTGCACAGATGAGTGGTCAGGGCTGATGGCTAACCTCTGTTCTTTGCATCGACTTGCTTTTTGCAAGACTTACTATTCAGTTTGCCTTAGACATCCCACTTTTTAGGATGTTTTAGTCCCAATTTTTTAGGACTGCAACTACTACAGAGCACATAAAGTTTTAATGACTCTCTGCAACCTTGCAGGAGGTTCACGGGGGCAGAAGCCACTGAACATCTCACAGGCTTCATTCTTTGGCTGTCACAAGGAGTGTTACTCTGCACCGTGCTTTAGAAGCAGAAGAACTTGTCTTCTCCTGGCCAGCTGTGCGGCTGTGCTTCGTCCATCTGAGTCATCCCATCCTCTTTCTTGGGAATTTCATATTATGTGAGACACTAAAGTTACATGCATACCATGTGTAAGGTTCTATGTGCTGAAACATGAATGGTGGAGCTGGAAAATAATATGTGTTAGTGCCAAAAGTAATAAACCACCACATTTCTGATAGCTTTACAAAACAAAATGCTTAACACTTTTGTCTCATGTTTCAACTATTTCCCACAAAAATGACCTTTTTTTTCCTCCCCTGGAGAGGGAAAATTATTTCTGAGAAATTGCCATTCTTAGTAATTGTCACCAAATGTTTTCCTGGTCTGAATATTTGTAAATATTTTGTCTGTATTTCTCTCCAAAAAGAAGCTCCTGTGCAATAGTAAATAAAACTAAAGTCACCTGAGCTGGATTAAACTATTGTCTCCTTTGAATTCACAGAAATCTTGCAGCAAATTGCAAATTAAAGATTTCAGGCTTCAGATAAGCCTGCCAGGGGGCTTATTTATTTATTTGTGTGTGTGTGTGTGTTCATATTTCTCTCTTGGATGAATGGAGGTGAGTCTTACTGAGCACAAAAAATGCATGGCTGATGAAAATACACTGGTGTTCAAGCAGCCAGAAAGTGTGACTACTCCCAGCTCTGCTCCACTGCTTCATTTGTGCCCAAGCTGAGAGATGTTTATGAAGTTCCCATCCTCAATTTCCAGTGTTTCCTGCTTACCTTGGGTCCTACCCATCCCTTGGATGGAGTAAGCTCATCTCTTCCAATGACTTTTTAAATTGTATCATTAAAAACTGTTAGATGAGGGGGGTTTGTTACCCTTTCTATAAAAAGTGTTTTGCTTTGGCATCACTATGATTTTAAATGCACCTGCTATTCTTTGTTGTTACAATAAGGCAAATCAAAAATGCATCACTTGCACTTGCTGGAGTTGAAACTTGCAATGGTTCTTTCTTTTGGTGGTCTAAACGGGCAGCTTTTCCCTCTGACCTTTTTTTGCCTCTGGCAATGAGCCATTGTTCCTCAGGAGCCATACAGCCCAGAACCTTCTAGCTGTAGGACAAAGCGAGTGAAATTCAGCAGTAGCCTGCAAACATACTTGGCATTTAACAGTCTGTAGCAGTAAACTGTTGATTTTGAGCATACATTCTTGCCCATTATCCAAAAGAGAAAAGAATACTACTAATAAAAACAATACATTGGTTTACGTTTTAGACACAATTCACACATACCTGTTCACTGAAAGAGGTTCCCTGATTTGATTTATTTAGTCAAAGACAAAGACCCAAGTCACTGAAATGTTGAGTCTCTCCAGTATGTGAACTTAGATGTATACTTTGCAAAGTATTTCCTGTTTTTGTCATAGATTGAAAAAAAATTCAAGGAGTAAGAACAATCCTTTGAAGATATTAAAAGTCTACATGTATACTTATGGCTTATATCTATCATTAAAAACAAATAATAAAAAAAAAAGGATTGCAAACAAAGATTTTTATTGCTTTGCTAGTACTGGTGATGAATGTTTAATTCATGGTAAATTATTTATTGGTTGAACATCCCTACTTTTCATAACCATGAACTTGTCCACAAGCGGATTTGAAAATTCTCATTTATATGTTATGCAAAGCATTATTGTAAATAAATGAACCGTGAATCATGAGTAACTGTACTTTCCTGGTTATTCAGGAGCTAGATACAACTGTGCCATTTGATTTCTCTTGTGTAATGAGATACACCAGGCATGTAGCCATGCAGGGCCTGATCTGCCTCTAATAGAAGCTAACTTAATTCATCCTTAATTCATGGTGGGCACCAAGCGGGGTTAGGTCCTGCACCCCGTAAGTGGAAAGCAAGTTTATCTATTAAATATGCAAAATTTATCTTTCTTGAAGTTACCACTGCTGCTGCTTAGACTGAATAAGTGACATTGGAATCCACAACAGGATTAAAAAACTATGATTGCTGTTCTGACTCACAAACAGGAGAGTTGCTGCTGTTGCTGCTGCTGCTTCAACGTTGATGAGGCGGGAGGAGTGACAAGTCTGACTCTTTGCCATAAAAACAAGTAATCCTGATTGCAGAGGTGCAAAGGTACTCCATAACATGTACCTATAAAGACGCTCTGTATATGCTAATAAAGCCAGGGCTGCAGTGCAACTTGATTAATTAAATATTCGAAGTAAAGGCAAGAGAAAGCACTTCACAAGTGCAAGGGGGAAGTATAAGAGGAGGCTTAGCAACACCTTTTCTTATTATCAGCTGAGCTGCAGAGCAATAATGAAGTTGTCACCTTCCATGTGCCTCAATTTGACTCTCTCTGTCTAGTGGATGGTCCCTGCCCATGGCAGGGGGGTCAGAAATAGATGATCTTTAAGGTATTTTCCAACCTAAAACATTCTATGATTCTATGAAAATGGAGATGACAGTGCTTCTCTTTGTGCCAGTTCAGTGAACTTGCACCTGCTTCTTTAAAGATACCCATACACATATAGAAACATACAATAGCTACACCTATTGTAAGTAGGTATGTTACTGTAGATCTCATTTTTCTGTTTTCTTTCATTAATATCAGGCCAATTCATTTGATACTAATTTGATTTCATGAGCCTCAAAGTATTAGGAAATAAACACTTCCATATTTATGTGTGGCCCATTTAAAAAGAGTTGGTTGGTTTTACACTGCAAGTATAAATATTCAGTTTTACTTCAGTAACTGTTTTTTTCAGTACAGAACAGTACGCTATCTCACTTGCTGGAGCTGTCACATATGTCTCACTCCACTTGCATTTCCTTTCCACACCAGGATTAAAGTTTTTTATTAAGAATAGTCAAGCTGTAAAGCATTAATAGAGGGGTAATGAAATATATCTAAAATAAGATTAGATAAGACTGGATATTTTATTCTAGCCATTTAATTTCACAAACAGAAAGAGGCTGAAAGAAGCGTTATTACTTGTATTCTCAGAAGTCCAAAGCAGACCCATAACTTTTAAACTTACTTTCTGACTGTACTGTGCTGTTTTATGGCTCTACTTCTACTTTCATTCCCTTCAGCTGTCTCATCATAATGACATTTTAGGACAGGACAGGAAAGATTTGAATAATGATCCTGGGAAGAAAGATGGGTAGTGATAAATTCACCAAGCCAGCCAGTGGGGCACCACTGTCAGCCAGGTCTTCTCCAGTCATAGAGGATTGATAGGCAGCAGTGCACAGACAAGGCTTTCATGAAGTGACCGTGCTGCCTTCTGGCTGTCTTACCCTAAACTGAGCAGTATCAGGCCTGAATAGTAAAATGCTCTAGAAATAACAAATTTCATTTTGTTTCGCACGTTTCAAATTCCTGGAGCCAATGTGTGTGGGACAACCCCAGTCTCTGAGGTGGGTCCTGTCTCTCTGCTGATTAGAAAAATCAGAGTGAGACCTCAATTGTAGTTCTGTGTTCCACTTAAGAAGATGTAAGAAAACACTTACCACAAGTGACATTTGGGACTCCTAGCTATGCTAAGATTGAAAGCCCAGAAGGACAAAATGCTTTGCTAACTGAGTTAGAAAACCAATTCTTCTGAGACCTTGACTTGAAGCTGTTCCCCCATTCTCTCATCCTAGGTGGGATAAATCAAATGAGACCAACCACTGCATCCTAATTGAAAAAAAAACAAGCAACTTAATTCTACTTAGTCTTGATGGTGAAGGGAAGAGCCAAAGTACTTTTTCCTCTCCCTATTCAATTTCCTGTTCTGGTAACTTAAAGGCCTTTCTGATCTGAATAATGCCTGGGGACACTTAGTGTTTCTCTGCCAGAGTGTGGGAATAGCCCTTTAACCATGCCCAGGGCAGCTGAGGGTGGTGAAACAGGCATGCACGGATTAGGATGAGCATGACTCCTATGTACTAAGAGACCTTACTTGCCGAATAAGAGTATCATGTAAACTATAGCCATAAAATGACTTAATTTAATCTTCTTACCTCTGGACTGGTGGTGGAGAACAGCCAGGGATGGTGGCTTCCCGGATTGGGAGGTAGGGGCATCTTCTTGGATTCCTCCTCCCCATCTTTCTGTGGGTGCCATCTGGCCTGTAGCACACGTTCATTCTGCCCACGTGCTGTGAGAGAGGTAGGCTGGGAAGCTGAAGCTGCAAAATGCCTGTTTTGCTCAGAAAAAAGAGGATGAACATAGATAAATCTGCTGGTCACTTTCCATCCTTCAATTTTCCTTTGAATTCTTGCTGTTGATAAGGAATAATGAACTGTTTCCTATAAAGTTAGTTTCACTACTCAAAAAAAATACCCAACCCAAAACTCCCAGAAAACCACAAGCAGAGGACAAGGCACTGTAATCACAGGCAGCTCTGTGTTTTTTCTCCTGCAATCAAGGTCCCCTTAGCTAAGCTTACATGACCTATGATTTTGCCCAGTGGTTGTATGGAAACTCTCTTGTCTCACTCTGATGGGGATAAATCAATCTAATTACATACATTCAAGGGATTTGCAGGCCTGGCTTTCTGAACATCTAGAACAGAAAAAGAACACTACAATTGCATCCAATTAATTGCTGGTAGCATATCTACATGAAAGACGGGCGTACAGAACATCTACTCAGAAAAGACATCCTCAGAGAGAAAGCCACAGATCAAACCTGAAGGAAAGGGATAAAAATGCAGGGAACACAATCAGGGTAAATGGTCTCCAGTGTGTCTGTAGGGAGATTATCTCTGTGCTCCAGGCTGTGAAGAGGGAATGAGGTTTGATAGACAATTTTTGGCCATGGCAGGAGATGTTTTATGGTGAATTTCAGTTGGCAATGACCTCTTAGAAATAAAGACATGAGATCTGTGGACTCAGGCCAGAGGCTCCTTTTCTATTTTAATTCTTTCAGGTTTTATTAGCGCTAGTGGCTCATAAGTTATTGGTCTCTCCTTTTACCCTTCATCTTGTTTGGACCATTCTTTCCTCAAAGATGCCCCTAAGACACTCAATCTCTACTTATTCTTGGCACAGCCGAGGGCTTATGAGCTCCCTGCATGCCCTCTTAAAAGGCTCCAATCCTAGCTTCCTGTCCAGGGCCTTATTCCTCACTAGTTAAACTCCTAATAATTTGTCCAAATGTGGTAGCCCCCACAGAGCAAATCTTCTTGGAGCTGGAACTTTTCCTTGGAGCTTGCTTTCAATGCTTTCTGAGGCAGCCCAGGCTGACCAGGGCTTTTACCATCAGTTTGTCTCATATATGTGATATAGCATGTTTAACCTTGCCAATTAGGGCTACTTATAGAACCTACAGAAAGTAAACTTGTCTCTCTTCCATACTACCATTCTACCACCATTCCTTTTCATTCATCTCAGCCTCTGAAAACATTTTCCTTTTGCATATCAACGCTCATTGTGACTAGTGGCACACAAAGGGGGTAGATTTTTTCCTCATAGCTAGCTTTCTGAACATACGTTTAATATGTTCCCTGTGATGAAATATATTACTGGGCTCTGTGGTCCTGCTCTGCTGCCAAAGGAAGTCATACTGCATGGCAGTAATTTGAATTTACAATCCCAACAAGCAATTTTTGAAACAGAAAACACTTTCCGGAATTTCAGAGCAGCAGGGAAAAAAAATACCATTTTCTTTCAGAACAGCTTCCCACTGCCTGGGAAGAGCACAGCAGAAAGAAGGTGCACATAGAGGCATTTGAGAGAAATAAGGTTCAAGAGCACTGTATCATTAGAAAATATATTTCTTGGAATGATTAATGCCTTACTTTTTTGAAAGCTGTAATGTTCTCACACCTCAGAGTTGTAATATGGCAGGCAAAAACATTGCCTTCCTTCCCCAGCTGTGCTAATGCCAAGGTGGTGTCAGTTCTAGTGCATCAGTATACATCTCATCTGTTTTCTACAATAGTTTGGCAAATATGTTGGACCTCTATCAACAGCGCTGCACACATGGCTATTATGGCCTGAGCAGCTGCACTATTGCTGATGAATAGAGGTCTTGGAGAGTTTTCTTCTTTTGCTGTTTTGTCCTAATCTAGTTATTCACAGACCTCAATGTTGAACTGCAGAGAAAGTTTGCCAAAGGGAATCATCTTTGGTTCGTGGTTGGCTATCACCCTTGGCGGTAGTCAGGCTTCCAGCACTGGCCCCCTTCCAGCTGCTGCAGTGAGAGCAGGCATCCAGTGGAGATCACCTTTTTTCCAAGGTCACCCAGTAACCACCATTGCACTTAGGCTCTGGACCACGTTTGTGAAGTCAAGCTCCCTTCTCCTCCCATACACTCATCTCTGAAACTCAGTATCCTGTCATGCCACGCCACACCAAATGCCTATGCCTACACAAGCAGATGCGATTGTGCCCCTCTAGCTGTGCCATGGCAAGCAAAGGAAAGTAAGTGCACAAGCCAAGCAAAACAAGAAATTAATTCACTGCTTCCGATCGGCAGGCATGTGTTCAGCCATCTCCAGGAAAGCAGGGCTCCATCACATGTAACAGCTTCTTGGGAAGACAAATACTGTAACTCTGAACATCTCCCTCATGCCTTCTTCTTCTCCCAGCTTTATATGACATCACATGGCATGGAATATCCCTTTGGTTGTTGGGTCACCTGTCCTAGCTGTGTCTCCTCACAACTTTTTGGTGGTGAGGCGGTGTGAGAAGCATGCTTGGAACCATTACGAACCCCTCCCAGACCAACAATCAGACTGGGACCTAACATCTGCCCAGCAACAACCAAAACCACTAGTGTGCTATCAACAATTTTTTCCATTCCAAATGCAAAACACAGCACCATACCAGATACTAGTAACAAAGTTAACTCTGTCCCAACTGAAACCATCACAAACTGGTTCCCATTTACACAGCAAAACCTCATACCAGATTAAGAATAATTTCAGAGGTCCTCTCTGCCAACAGACTAGCTCTCTTTTCTCTTCCCTACAAGTTAAAAGAAAGCTTGTTTGCAGGCTGAGCTTCATAAACCCTTAGTGCATCTGCCCCAACTTCTGGCTGACAAAGATTACTGGTTTCAGTGCTCTCCCAGTTTCTGTCACAGGGACTGCTTGCCTTAACTTCAACATGTGGGGAGCTGGGGTCAGGCCAAGGTCTGGCCAGAGGGTCAGCACTGCCCAGCCAGGTACAGGCGCTCACCCACGCTCCTTGCTCCTGCCCTGGGGAAGGTCTGTCAGGCCAGAGGATGGGGACAGATGCTCCTGTGCACTGCTATTCGTTTTACTGTCATCTCTGAGTAAGCATTCAAGTACTAAATGTCAAAAAAAAAAAAAAAGGAAAAAAAAAATAAAATGTAGCCCATATAAAAAGCAATACCATCTCTAGTCTTCTGGCCAAAGATTAGTTTTCAGAAAATCCCTGGATTAAAAAAAAAAAANNNAAATACCCGGAAGAAAAAAAAAAAAAAAAAAAAAAAAAAAGAAGAGTTCCAAGTGGTTGAAGATTAGATCTATTTTCACTTGTGCTGATGAATTGATTTGTATCAATAATATGCTGATTTATTTAAACAGTGTTCCAGACTCCCTGTCTGTCTTGGAAATCAGTTTCTGACTGTTTCCTTTCTTTTTAATTCCAAATACCAAAGAAGAGCTGTGTAAATCTTGCTTCCTGTCCATCTTAGTCCTGATTAAGCACACTAACTCCTTTTGGGACATAAAAGCACCAATTTGTGATTGATGGCAATTCTCTGTCATTAGGGCTACAAAGATGGTCTCTGCATTTCTTCTGCAGGAAGAAGTCCAGTTTTTCCTACCATAATTTAATTCCCAGTGGGTGGGAGATTCAGAAAGCACAAGTGCAGCCACCAGTCAATTTTTTCCCAATTTTTTCCAGAGTCACTACAAATGGGGCTGTGGCAAAGCTGTAGTGGTTGCACAGTGTCAATGTGGTTTCTTCCCTTACAGATTTCAGATACAGACCTCTAAGCTGGTGGGAGCTTTGGTACCAAACCCTTTCCTTGAGACAGGCTTTTAAAAATTATTATTTTTTTTTCCAGAGTGGAAATTGCTAAATATCTGTTCAAAGTCAAATGAAAACTAGGGTGAGATTAATAGCTGGAATTGTCATAGTCAAAATGAGTTAGTAAATTAATTATTTCAATTGTTGTAAAGATTAAAAGGAGCTTAATACTTCTCTGACACTGGATTCTTTATACTCAGTTCTTGTGTTACCAGGAAGTAGTCCACAGAAGTTTTTAAATAATACTTGACTTTAATAAGGAAACTTACAATAACTTATGTTATTTTTATTCACAGAATGTCTATCAAATTTAGTGCTATTCCAGGGATTTTAATGACATTGTTAATTGCCATTAAAACCCTTCACAGGTCTTCTGCTGTTATGCCAAATGTTGTCAGAACACATGCTGCAGATACTACAGTCTAATATCATATTCCACAAGTTTTACGATGGTTATTGTAGCTAGTATAAAAGCCCTGAAATGTTCCATAAGTCACTTCTTATAGGAAGCTGCTGGGTACAAAGCAGCTAGAAAATAATAGCTGAGTCTTGGCAGGTCTTAAATTTAACAAAATACATTCTTAAACTAGTCAGGGACTCTGGGAATATTATATTTCTCTTTCTGTTTTTGAAGCAGAACCTGGGTCAGTCAGAACTCCTTTTTAATCCTTCCAAGGCAGAATAATTAATAGTTCAAGGGCATACACATTTTCAGTTGTTCGCACTGTCTTGCTATTAGAGCAGCTTTAGTTTCTGTCAGCATTTCTGTTAGCTATTCTTTAAGCTAGAGGCTTGTAATTTTGAATAATGCTCATTCTGGCCTGAAACTCAGATGTATGTATATTAGTCAGAGGACTTCAGATATTTGTCTGCTTCTTTGCCACATAGCTAGAGTTATGACCCCTTAGTTCTACTAAAAAAAATCTGGATATCTTAAGGGAAAAATGTATGTATAGCTCCACAGAAAGCAGAAACAGAGTGATTTGCAAAAAGAGAACAGCAAGAGATCTCATGAAAATCTATAAAGCATCGGATTTATTTCTTGAGGCCAAAACAATCTGCAGCCTCTTTTATTTTTTCTTCCATAAAGGAGATATAGGAAAAACTGCTCTCAAATCAGTAACTTATAGTGTCTTATGAATTTGGGCTATAGCTGTTTTTTTCCCATGCGTCAGTATTTTGGGGAGCATCAGGCAGTTCTGGCTGGGAAGCTGCAGGGCGATTGCAGGGGAGCTGGGGATGGCTCTGCCCTCTTGGGTGCAGGGGAAAGGAGGGAGAACTGCTGGGATAGGACTGCAGACATACATACATACATGCATATGGAAACATGCAGCCACATCGATTGGGTTTGGTGTGGAATGTGACCTGTCCAGCCAAGCCACCTCAGAGGCAACCATTTCTGCTCATCGGGATATATTTTGATTTTTCTACAGCATGATCAAATCACATCCTTGCACAGAAGCAAATCATTCACCACTGATATCTATGTCAGTTTAAAGCTTTGTTTCATCATGATAGCTATTCACAGTTATCAACTCATTTTGCTTCTCTAGTTTCCTGACAAAGGTTTGTGATTGACAGACAGGAATGGCACTTGTTACTGTGATCAGTTGACGGCAGTACTTAGTCCTTCTCCATTACAGTATACCTCCCACAATAAAAGATACTTCAGAACACACCAGAAACGAAACACAAATTATTAATATAATCACTTTGTAGATTTTTCTCTGTAAAACATACCTACCAGACGTGTTAAATGCCATTTAGCATTTAACTTTCATATCTCAGACATACAGTCAGATCAAAGCATCTTCCTGAATGCAGGGTGACAACATTTAGTGTTTAATTAATAGAACAATTAAATTAATGCTACTCTACACTTGGGTATTCAACTTTTTCCAACTTTGATGCAGCTCATTTACAGGACATATATTTTCATGCTCATAAAAATATTTTGGATCCTCATAGGTCATAATAGAATGTGGCTTCAGATTTTAGTTCTTTTGAATATATGCCAATTCTAACACAACCTAATGTTGTCTCCTTTTGGAGCCTATGAATCCGCAGTCTATTTTTTTTCTTGTTGAAACCAGCTTTATCACACATCTGAGGAATGAACTCTCCCAAAGCAGCATGTTATAAAGGCGAGTAATTATTAGATGTAATTCCCATGACAGACTATAAGTAGTTTGGGAGAAGGCCCAGATGGAGGCTGTTTCTGTCAGAGAAAAGATTATTTACTGGTAAGGCAAACAACAAGACACACAGGACAGGCAAAGAGCAGGGCAAAGGAGAGAAACCTGGAGAAAGATAAACATCTACAGACTACACACTACAGAATACAGGGAAAAAAAAAAAAAGGCTTACCTTAGAGTTGCCGTCAAAACTAATCCTCCAAATCTCATTTGCAAAGAAAAAAAAAAGTGGATAATTAAAATTTCCTGTTCACTTTTCTAGCATGGGAAGAAAAGCAAAGCTGTTCCTGTCTCTGGCCTGGTACCCTGTTAGCCCTACCTATTCCTATATTTGCTCCATGTTGCATGTCAAGTGCTTGTCACTGAAAGCACTGTCACTTCTATGGGAGATGCAATGTACCATGACTAAGGTTGTAAACTGCTGAGCAAACAGAAAAGGCATAAAATGGATGGGGGGGCAAGGGGGAAGGGAAGTGAGAACCTGCTGTTAAATAATCCTTCAAACAGTGCTCTGAACAACTTGACAAGATTAATAAGCTTTTCTCATAATAATCCCTTATAAAATGTGATGTGTAGGAACTGGGAACATCCATTTGTCCTGCGTTAAGCAAAGGACAGAGGCAGATGATCAGGAAGAAATTATCTTGGACTCGCTGACTTACAAATAGTTTTTAAAAACTCAACCAGCCATGTAGAAAGACTTCATTTCCTACTTTTGAAATGTAGGTTCTGCCACCAAAAAAACAAGGGGACAAACACTTAGATTCGCAGATTCACATAGACCCTGTCTTTGTGCCTCTTTCTGATGGTGCCATTGTGATGTGTTTCTAAGAGATTTTACCAGGACCTGAAAATATTGAAAAAATACAGAAAAGTTTTATACTGAGGTTCATTCTTTCTTTGTTTTTCTTTATTGATATATGTATTTCCTTTTAAGATGTACATTTGAAGGCAGAGATGTATTTCTAGGATATAAACTCAGTATATGTTTCACAAATAAAGTATGTTTTTCAAGATACCAGGTAAGAGCACTTCTATTTGCAGCTACAAAGTTTAGCAAGAGCATCCCTAGACTGCTATATTGCACCCCATAGGAATGTAGGGCATAGACACACAAATCTTATTTGGAGCATGGAGGAGCCATTTCCTCTCTGAATTGAAGGGCAATTGTCATTTCTGTCATGGGCAACGTTTCCTATTGCTGGGAAATTGAAACTGTTGAAGTTGCTCAAGGACAAACAGCTTATTTTTACTTTATTTTTACTCCCCCCAGAGCAAAGCACATATCTTTCCTTGGATGCAGGGGTCCCTCTGAGCCCTCACATCAAGACTTAAGCCTTGGAAAGATCTCAGCTTACAGACGGCTTCTGTGATCAACAGTAACAGAAAACCTGCTTTAAAATAACAGCACAGGAAGCTACTGTGCTGTTCTCTGAATAACCTACAGCATTGCAAAGCAAGCCATAAATCTGCTAACAGGTCTAACACAGATCTAGCTTTCTTAGCAAGCGTCTATATAACCATATAATATGGGGGGCAAGCATGCACATCTCTCCTTTCATCACCTGAAACCCCAATAGCTGTTTCACTCATTAAATCCCTGTCACGGTGCAGGGCTTTGCCCTCCCAGGGATTTGAAGTTGGAGCAAGTGCTGAGGACTTGATGTGGAAACATTTGTCTATGCAGGTCCTTATACCTTCCAAAATTATGGCAAGTAGGACCAACACCACTTGAAAAGTCTCAAACCTGTTACTTGATAGCTGAAGAATGTGACTTGTAATTGCTCAAGGATTGTAGGGAAAGTTGACAAGTGGGATGGTTGTACCCATTACCAGACTAGGAATGAGTGGCACAAACTCTCTTCCTTATCCAAAAAAAAAAAAAAGGTGTTCCTCAAGTGAAAAACCCCAACATGCCCATGGAGGAATTTGTGGTAGAAGTGGGAAAAAAAAAAAAAAGACCTTTTTTATAAAAACAGTAAAAATAAAAATGACACCAGCATGGGATAAGATGTACTGATAGTTTCCTCCAGGCTTCTGAAGGGAATAAAGATAACCAGCAAGGTAAGCAGGCAGCCTGAAATTTTCCCCTGCAGACCCTTGCCAAGGCTTTCTCTCCTCTGACCTGCCAAAGTGTGTTACCCATTTCAAGCAGTTGCATACTTGATGCCTTGCTGCAGATCATAGGATCAGGACACTTAGTTGCCTGAAGACCAACTGAAAAAGTGATGTGGATTTATTTCCCGAAATATGCTCTATTCTTGGATGACTCAAATTTTTCACCTGCCAGCCTGTCTGAATTCACAGTGCTTGACCTCCATCTAGCACCTCCTGTTCTAGAAAGCTAGTCCCATACCAGAATTTCCCCTTGCATAAGCATATTTTTCTTCAGGAGTAGGGATCTTTTCCATACCAGTGATTCCTTTGCTCTTTCCATAAGTATTTGCAGTGTTTATTTCCCTAGGAGAGCATGGGGAAAGAAGGGAGAGGTGAGGCCCGTGGGGTTCATGGCCTCCCTTGCCAACAAGGCGTCGCGCTGTTTTCTGCATTTAAATAGGTGAATCCAGTTCCAGAGAAGCTGAAGAGGAGGTCACAAATGAACCTAGCATTAATTTAGGTAAAATCCACTACTAAAACAACCTGGCCTTTGTTATTAGACTTTAATTACCAAGAATCTTAACTGCTGATGTCACACTCTAGCTGTAATTGCTTTCCCAGACCACAGCAATCAACCGTGTTACATGCAAACACAAGAGCAGGTTTTGAGCAGGTGCCCAGCTTGCTCTAAGGGCTCCAACACAGCGATGCAGGAGGCGCGACAAGTAAACAGGAGCAGTGGCTGAGCATGGCTAAAGCAAACCAGCTATGCCTAGCGCCGGGCTTCATTCTACACACTGGTTGTGAAGGGATTCAGAGATCACACACGGAGCAAAATACCTGTCGGTTTTATCTTTTTCAGCTTAGCTCTGCTTGCTAGCAGCACGTTAAGATTTTATGTAAGTTGATAGACTAATTCCAGCTCCATTAAAGTCATCAAAGCTGAAATGCCAAGTTTCATCATTGGAGACTATCAAATATGCTGCTTTTCTTTCTTTATCTTTTTCCCCCCTCAGTTTAGTGAAGTCTTCTGCTGGCTCTCCATTGCAATCAGAGTTAATGACCGTTCATTGTCATAAGAAAAGTAGCATCTTTGGCCCTTTTTCACAGAATGCCTAGACCTGCACTTGCTTTGTTGCTAACAGTGGTTGTAATTGGAAATGCATTCAGATGGCTCCCAGTGACACACGCGGGATTCAGCAGCTCCCAGGTCAAAGAAGCATCTATTTTTAAACATGTTTAGGATTCTTGTTAAGCATGTGATCATCTCCTGAAGATTACAGATTTTCAATTCTTGACATCTAACCCTGTGCAATTTCTCCACTGATTTTGTGTACCTGTTGTGAAACTGTCTCTTTAAATGTGTGAGGTGTTTCTGAGACATGTGCAAGGGACAGTTCTGATCCTTGATGCACAGTTTCCATCCTCTCTGCTGATCTAATAGACTGGTTTTTCAGACAGTTATGGAGGTGTGGATTCTTGAAATAACAACCCAGACTCTTAGTTTGATTTTTTGGGAAAATTCAGGCTGGTAAATGCTGAGTGATTAATGCTGTAGGGCATGGCAGTTTGATTTGCACAGTGTGGCAAACTGCGTCTGCATCCCATTTATTTTTCATTTTCACAACTCGCCTGTTGTAATCTTTTGTCCTTATGTAATAGGAGATCATAACTTCTTTCTCTGTTTGCATTTTGATACACGCAGAATGAGTGTTGCTACTTTTACATAGTTGGTCTGCTATTAAATCAAACTCAGGGAAAAAACCCTCAACTTTATCTTCACCTAGGCAGAAAGATATCAAACCATTACAGAGAGAGTATAAGGTAATTTTCATGGGGTAGTGAATAACTTCACTCACTGCTGAGCAGCAGAAAGATAGTATTTCTGAAGCTCTCACATTCTGGATGTTTCTTTTAACTTTCCTTGGAAGAAACCTGCACCAGTCAGTTCTCATTCAGGCCTTGCTTTTTCAAGAAGATGGACACCTTCTGCTCCTGCATATTGCTGTCGTATGTGTGGCACGTGTGTTGAATCGGAACACGAGTACGTGTAAAGGGAAGTCTTACTCCACCAGGCTGTTCTTCCTGGAGAAGATCCATTTAACATTTACAACTGATGGTGAGACGTCCCTGTTCATGAAGTAAGTGATTTAATCAAGAGCGATTTCAGAAACTGAAATGCCCGGAGGTGCGCATTATCCTCTTTGACAGGAGTCAAGGTCAAGCATGGGCTGCAGCGTGCCAACAAAACAGATGTTTAATCGAAGTCATATAAAATATTTACAGGGAAGCTGCAGCTGTTCGAGAAGTGCAGCATGTGACAAGTCATTTGATATGAAAGGTTTAAGGAAAATCCTGGTATGTGGCCTGGCAATGACTTAATATAAATAAACTGTCGTGAATGTAGTTTTTTCCTTCTTAAAGCCAGGTTGGATTCATTTTGCCAGGCTGCTCAGTGCTTCTGCTACAGACAGGAATGATGATAGTTCCCCTAAAGCCTGTTTTCGATCCGCATTTCACCTCACCTGAAGCTCAAGGCTAATTAAGTCTCTGCCAGTCTCCATCCAGAAGAAAGCAGAGTATGACTCCATGGCACTGGTTTCCAGTTCTGGCTTTCATTGCTGTACAGGTTTAAGTCAATATCCACTTTTTTCCTAACTTAGAGTGTGAATGATGAAGATGTGGGGGGAAATGTAACTTGGACTTCATGCAACTAAAGCAGACTTCTTGTGACTTTCCCTCCTGACTCTGCAAACTATTACCTGCTTATTAAAGAAGAAAAAAAAATTTCCTTTCAATGTAAACTGCAAAATCTTTATGGTATCCTCTTCCTTGTGCTCTTAATGTTTCAGCCAGAAACCTGCACAGAATTTCACATCAGGAGATTGCTCTTTCAGCTCTACTAGTGCAGCTCTGTGCCAGGAATGGCTGAGGATTCAACGCTGACTGTCCCACTGGCCACTGCTCCTTTCAAAGAACTTAATCCCTGCAAAGGATGTTTGGCATTTTGTTTGCCTGAGCCCTTTTTCAAACGAATGGTGCTTACATTATTATGTGCCCAGCTGGCATAAGGATTCACACACAGACAAATTAGCAAGATAATAAAATTGACACTTGGAAATAATTAATCTTTAATTTTGGAGAGCACTAAAAACATGGGCACATTCCCTTGTAAATAGTTGCATTTGCAGAACAGCTGATTATGCACAGTCCTTCTCATTTGGAACTGTTGGAACAGGTCCAGTGGAGGGCCACAAAATTGATCAGAGAGTTAGAGCTCCTCTCCTATGAAGACAGGCTGAGAGAGTTGGCATTGTTCAGCCTGGAGAAGAGAAGGCTCTGGGGACACCTTATATAGGCCTTCCAGCACCTAAAGGGGGCCTACAAGAGACATGGGGAGGGACTTTTTATCAGGGAGTGTAACGATAGAATGAGGGGTAATGGTTTTAAATTGAAAGAGGGGTTTATATTAGATATTAGAAAAAAATGCTTTATTGTGAGGGTGGTGAGACACAGGAACAGGTTACCCAGAGAAGTTGTGGATGCCCCATCCCTGGAAGTGTTTAAGGCCAGGCTGGATGAGGTTTTGAGGAATCTGGTCTAGTGGGACATGTCTCTTCCCATGGCAGGGGGATTGGAACTTGATGATCCTTAAGGTCCCTTCCAACTCTAACCGTTCTATAATTCTAGGATTTTATGATTTATTCTGACTGTTCACAGGGAGAAATGCTGAATTTGGAGCTGGGGGCAGAAGTCCCACTTGAAAGTCTCCAGAGAAGGAGACTCCACAACCTCCCTGGGCAGCCTGTTCCAGTGCCCTGTCACCCTCACCGTAAAGTTTTTCCTCATATTTGAATGGAACTTCCTGTGTTCCAGCTTGTGCTCTTTGCCCCTCGTCCTGTCACTGGGAGCCACTGAAAAGAGACTGGCTCCACGCTCCTTCAAACCACCCTTCAGATACTTATAAGCATTAGTAAGGTCTGCCCTCAGCCTTCTCTTTTCCAGGCTAAAGAATCCCAGCTCTCTCAGCCTTTCCTCATAAGGAAAGTACTCCAATCCCTTAATCATCTTTGTTGCCCTATGCTTGACTCTCTCCAGTGTTTCTCTGTCTCTCTGGAACTGGGGGGCCCAGAACTGGATGCAGTATTCCAGTTGTGGCCTTACCGGTGCAGAGCAGAGGGGGAGAATGACCTCCCTTGACCTACCGGTCTGATCTCTAACCTAATCCTCCTCAATAGAAAGAGCGGTCATCCTTACTCCAGGCTCTCTCTTCGACCTCCAGGATCTGAGGTTCCTGAGGACTAGCCTTACCAGTAAAGACTGATGCAAAGAAGGCATTCAGTAACTCCACCTTCTCTGCATCCTGCATCACCAGGGCACCTACTTCATTCAGCTGCAGGCCCACATTTCTCCTGTCTTCCTTTTACTGTTGTTGTACTTGAAGAAGCCCTTGTTGTCCTTGACATCCCTTGCCAAGTTTGATTCCAAGCAGGCCTTAGCCTTCCTTGTTACATTCCTGAATAACAGCACTCCTATACTTCTTCTGAGTGGTCTGTCCTTTTTTCCACATTCTGTAAACTTCCTTCTTCCATATGAGTTTTTCCAGAACCTCCCTGCTCATCCATGTAGTCTTCCTGCCTCCTTTGCCTGATTTTTTGCTTCTAGGGATGCAGTGATCTTGAGCTTGGAGTAAGCGGTTCTTAAATATTAACTACCCCTCCTCCTTCCAGGTCCTTAGCCTATGGAATTCCTTGAAGTAGGTCTTTGAAGAGGCCAAAGTCAGCTCTTCTGATGTTCAAGATTGTAATTCTACCTTTGGGCTGCCTTCTTCCTTGCAGGATTCTGAACTCCACTATCTCATTGTCACTGCAGCCAAGGTTACCCTTGACCATCACATTCCCAACCAGACCTGCTTTGCTTGTCAGTACACCGTCCAGCAGAGCACCTCTCCTCATTGGTTCCTTCATCCCCTGTGTCAAGAAGTTATCATAAATGTTCTGCAGAAATCTCTGGGACTGGGTGTGTCAGGCTGTGTTGTCTTTTCTGAAAATGTAAAAGTAGTTGAAGTTTCCCGTGAGAACAAGGGCCTGAGAACGTCAGACTATTTTCAACTGTCTGCAGAAGGCCTCATCAACTTCCTCTTCATGGTCTGTAGTAAAAACCCAGAGCAATGTCTCCTATATTAGACTGCCCCTTAATTCTTACCTATAGCCCCGCAACACATTCTTTGTCCACCCCCAGTTCTCTCACATAAAAAACAATTCCACCACCATGGCCTGCTGGTCTGTCTCTCCTAGAAGTGCATAGCTGTCCAAGACAGTGTTCTGGTTATGCAAGCTATCCCATCATGTCTCTGTAATTTCAATGAGATCATAGCCTTGCACACAGATCTCTAGTTCTTCCTGTTTATTCCCCATGTGGCATGAGTTGGTTTACAGACATTTCAAAGGGGCAGTTAAGCGTGAGAATTTCCATGGAGGGGAGCAAGAGTCATTCACAACCTTGAGGTGGTTGGCCTTCTGGATCTCATCTTGGAAGTCAACTAAGGAACATCTATAAATGCTATGGTTGGCCTGGCTTATTCCCCAGTTGGCTATCATGATGTGAGCATTGCCACCCTGGACCCTCCCCCCTCTAGTCCGTCAGTGTAAAGCCTGCTTCAGCAGGTTGGCCAGGCTGCTGCCAAAAATTCCCTTGCCCTTTCTGGACAGGTGAATCCCATCCCTCTCTAACAGGCCATAAACATCAATCAAAGAACGTCCCATTGTCATAAAAGCCAAAACCCTCACAGCAGCACCAGCCACATAGGCAGAAGTTGATAGATATATATCATCCACCCATTTCTGACTGCTCCCTTTCCCCTGACTGGTAAAATGGAGGAAAAGATGACTTGGGCATCAATTTTTTTCACTTGCACTCTCAGGGTTTTATAGTTATCCTTATTTCTGCCCACATTCTGGCTTGCAGTGTCATTCATGCCCACATGAAAGAGTAACAATGGGTAGTATATAATATATAATGGGACTTAAATGTAATATATTTAGCAAACAGTTTCACCAATCACTTTGGTTTTTCATCAAGCCTGCCAGCCTCCCCATTGCCAATGGCTTCCTCCTCAGTCCTGAAGAGTTATATCTAACTGTGGATATGGGTAGCTGGACAGAGAATGTATAAGTGGTACAGTGCAGAAAAACCCTAAAGGAAGGAGAGCACAAATAACACCTGATCTCCTCGTTCACTTTTTTCCAGCCAGTGGCCTGAGTGAAAGGAAATATTTGCTCTGTGTAACCCACACCTATTTAATTAAAGTTCAAAGCTTGAAAACTATGCCTTGCCTTTTACATACCTCTGGAGGGAGAGATGAAATAGTGGCAATGGTATGGGATAGTGCAGGGCTGGTTGTGGGAGGGGAGGTCACTGGAGAGCCCCATATCTTGTGTTCATATTTTGACCAACTTCTCCCCATTTTAAACTGCAATGGCTAGTGACGAGAAGGTGTTTTCCATTAAACTTTGCTCTGCCTACTGGTAGAAAAGCAGTGAGAACGGGGGAGACAGCCCAGGTGATAGGAGGCAGACAGCTTCTTCCAGTGTTGTGCTGGTGTGTTACTACCTCTGTGTCAGACAGGAGGGACCCATTGCAGCTCTGGACCAGAGTGCTTTCTAAAACCAGAAGGTTTTTTACAGGGTTTTTTATCCCCAGCATAGATGCTACTTACAAAGCCAAACTCAACTAAACCAAACCATAATGCTGCTTAATTTTCCAGGAGTTGTGAATCAACAGCTGCAGTATATCACTTAGCTAAAATTTTGCATCTCTGAATTTCTAGCAGACCTCCAGAATTTAAGAGGAAGGATGCTGAAAAAATTCTCCATCTCTCTTCAATTGAGTTAAGCAGATATTTTTGCAGGGAAACCAAAATGAAATGGAACATAGGCTGCATTTTACTGTAAAAAAAAAAAAAAAAGAAAGAAAAAAAAAAAGAAATCACTACTGGTGTGCTATATGAAGAGCCTAGCTGCTTTTCCAGGAAAGGAAGATCGGAAAAGGGAGAAACATAAAAAAATCTAGCAGATGATAAAATGGAAGAAAATGATACTGTATATTTCAGATATAGATCCAAAAGCTAGTCGACAATCTTGAACAACTTTTGGCTTGCAAGGATTCCTAAGGAGATTTGCAATTTAATTAAGTTCCTCATATTTCCTGCTTCTACATTTCCTCATAGTAATAGAGCACGTTGAACACCAAGGACCAGAAGAACAGAAGGGTGTGAGAGTGAAAACTCATTGGATTAAGAAAAGCTAATCATATGTTTTAAAAGATTAACTAAATTCAAGTCTCCGGCAAGCTTCCACAGTATTTTGAAGCTCTAGCCATTTCTAGAAGAAACAAAATGAAAATTAGATTAAACCTTCAGCTGCCATGCTTTCCATTTATTTTGTACTCTTCGCACAGTTCTGATCTTTGTATTGCTTGTCTTCTTTCACAAAAGCCATGGCACTAACCAGACTCTCAGCGGTCTTCAGACAACACAGCTATTCCACTCAGGCTTTTTTTCTTGCCAAGTTGTCTGCTGCAGGCGAGAGAATAATTTTTATGCATTTATGTATTAACATATTGTCAAAACAATATAAAGTCCATTTATAGAACCCATAGAAATAGGAAAATATCTTAGGTGGTCTGGGATGTACTGTAGTATCCTTTTCTCCTAGTAAATATAATTATTTTCTTTCTCAGTGCAGGGAGGTGCATAATAAGGATTTATTAGCTCATCAGCCACAGCTGAAGGAATAAAAAAATAAAATAAACCCATCAATATCTCAATCTACAACTCATTTGGGTGTTTTGCATGTATTTTAATGTATCCTTGTCTGAGCTCTAATGTGAATGATGTCTTGTTATAGAAAAAATTATGTTCTGCTGCATACTATTTTTTGCACCCAAATGTGGCATTTGCAAGCAAATGTGCAGTTGTTAACAAAAGTAATAAAATTCTGTCTCTTATGAGATGAGAAGCTACAGTTAGTTAAACCTGGGCATCATGACCTCACTTCTCACAGTCAGAAAGACAAGGTGATGAAACCACAGCCCTCCCGACTGTGGAATCATGTAAATGCAAATTCTTTTGTGTGAATGTGAAAAGGGACTTTTAATAGAAAACCTTCTGTGTGCATTTATTAAAGGACTAGAAAAAAAGATTTTAATTCTGTTCCTCACCTTCACACTATTAAGAGCCTAATCCCTGTTAAAAAGCAAGACTTTGTAGAACAGTCTGGAATGTGCTCTTCTCTCATTAAATAGGGAAGAGAGAACAGAAACACACCCAGCACTCACTTCCCTGCCTAGAGAAACCCCTCCTTGTGCCACCCAAGATAATCCGAAATCTGTGGCCAATTTGCACTAATTTTTACAGAAGACCTCTTAAAAAGAATTTTGGTTTTACATTAGTATAAACACCTGCGGAGAAGCAAGGGATTTGAATGAGAGAGAAACTGCAGGGTAGGGGAATCCTTTCACAAGCCACTGATCCGCAGCTAGAGCGGTAATGAATATGATTTTTTTTTTAAGAAATACTGGGTTTTAGCTAAAGTTATGGACTTGATTCAGGAGTCAGATGGTGAAATACCCAGATGTGTTCTGTATCTTGTCTGTTCTGGCCTGAAGCACCCATTGGGCCCAAGATGGCTAGTACAGTAGGAGTTCTTGTCAAGATAATTCAGCTTTTACTCTGTGTTTCAGGGCTCAGCCACCTGATGCCAACTGCAGACTCCCCATCCTTCCCCATGCATGCTCTCCTGCCTCCAGCTGTGTGCTTACACTGAATAGTTTGCATTTCATCGAGTGACTGTGTAATGAATGCAATCAGCCCCTGGATACTGCTGAGATCCACTGTTCTCCTACAGGTCTGATTTCTGTCATGGTTTGGTGTCCCATTTGCCACATGATTACGGAAGTACAACTGCTGATACAAGGCTGGTGATGGAAAGGTATGGCCAGAGTTAAAGAGGAGTGTGAGAGGGCCTCCTATGTCAGTAACAATCTCAGATCTGCCTGAGCCTCAAAACTGTGCCTTTCAGGCAATTTACTTTTCCTGAAAGGTTGGACCTAGGCAAGGGATGTGAGATAAAATTTTGATTCCATACATTTTACCTCATTTGCTCTTGCTTTGGCTGAAGGATGTGCCAGACAATAAATAGTAGCAGAGATCCTTCATGTGTCCAGGCAACCCATCACTGGAGAATGTGACCTGCGATGGGCAGTGGCTGTGGTGTGTGCACAGAAAACGCTGTTATCAGTTGTATTTTCCCTTCCATCTAAGTAACTAAAAATAAACACATCTCATATCATACAGATACTTTCTGCATGTGTATTGGATTTCTCGACCTGTCTTAAAATGAATAGGGGCTAGAGTTTTTTTTCAAGGGAAAATGTCAAAGCCTGGGGAGTCTGGCCGGAGCCGGAGGGTTGTTAAAGAAACAAAGGAAGGATGGAGTGGGTAGATCATTACCAAATGGCCCGGCTACACGGGCCCTGCTTTCCTAATGAGCCTGACAGCATGCAGTGCCACCTCTCTCTTCATATGTAAAACTAATCCCTTGCCCTCTCTGACAGCCCGTATTTACATTTGCAAATGAATCCATCTTCCCACACTGCCCCTGTGCAGAGAGCAGAGGGAGATCGGTGGTGAAAGGATTGCTAAGAGCTGGAACTGTCTGCCCAGGGAAGGGGTTGAGTCACCATCCCTGGAGGCATGTAGATGTGGCACTTAAGAACATGGTTTAGTGGTGGACTTGGCAGTGCTAGATTAACGGCTGGACTCGATGATCTGAAAGGTCTCCAATTTAAATGATTCTATGATCTGCCAGACCAACAGCACAGCCCTCCCAGGTCAGCATCTGCTCCTTGTGGAGGTGTCCTTCACTCTGAGAGGTGAAAGAATAAATCCCTCAGTGGCAAGAATAGTGATGAAGCAGGGATCTCATGGAACCGATCCCAAATGGAGAAGTTAGCTGAACCCGCTCGCAAACCCCGGGCAAGTGCACTGTGTTGGCAAAGACCAGCTTCCTTCAAACCTCTTCTTGCTTTCATGTTGCCACCACACTGGGGCCACAGCACAGGGGCTGCTCAGAAATCAGAAATTCAGTCAGTGGGGGAATGAAGGTAGAATTCTTTTTCTTTCATTTCTCACCTTGCCACTCACTTTTTATATGGCTTTATTATTTATTCCAAACCCTCATACCCAGCCTTGAAAAGCACTTCAGAAACACACACCGAAGGACTTTATGTGTTTGTAGTAAGGAAGTAAAATAAGTGGGAGGCACCACATCAGAAGGGGTGATTGAGTGGGAGCCTGCCAAATTCTTGGATGATGTTCAGATGACGGCAGTGGCTCCCACGCAAACCAGGGAACAACCCTCCTCCTGAATTTCCTGAGAGCTGCCAGAAGCCAATCAGTCTGCTCAGGGCCATGCAGGCAGAGTTGAGGACAGAGGACAAGGTATGGGGTATGGCAAGGCAGAGTCACTGTGGTCCCACGCTCCTCTCTTCAATGGCTTGGCCACACATTCCTACAGCTCACGTGGCTAGGGTTTGCAGCAAGTTAGGCATCCAAAGTAGCCAAAAGCCAATCTTTTCCAAGGAGAGACACAGGATTTGGAGGTGGGTTTGGTGGCATGAGTGCTCAAGAGGGAGCAGACAGGTGTGGGCAGGGAAGTGAGGGAACATAGTGCGGAGGATAAGGGTCAATTTGATGTACCACCAAGACCTCACTTGAGGTACTCAGTAGCTCAGGTATTGGATTAAAAGCATTTTCACCAGGCAGTTGAGGTTTCTGTGGGGGCCCATGTGGTTTCTGTGGGGCTGAAAAGTAATGAGATTTTTGTGTTACGTTCTCATCTAATGACAACCAAGTAATTGATTTGACTAATTTGCTGGGAGCGATCCTGTAAAGGCATTTTTTGATAGTAGAAGGAAGGCAAGAAGTCATCTCCCCAGCATGGGATCTCACAGTAATTGCTAAATACGCTGAAGTAGGGGAGAAAAAGGTGGGAACATATGCACTGTATTCCTTCTTTTGTTTTCATGAATAAGGAGTAATATCCCTGCAAATGCGGGGAAACCAAGAAGGGAAATCACAGCCCTTCCTGCAGCACACAGCAGGGAGCCCCGCGCCTGCAGCTCGGCTATTGTGTGCCTCCCAAAGAAGGGCTTGTTCTGCTGAAATGCCAGGCGTTTCTGGAGCTAAGGTTATCCTCCGAGCAGAATATATAAATAAGAGATTACTTGCAAGCATTGCAGCTAGGCTTGGTTTATAGGAAATGTTTGTTTTCGTTTCTGTCACTAGGCAGCAGGGAAACTGTCGCCTTTGTTCTGGAGGTCATGCTGCTGGAGATGGCAAATATTGACATACATGGAGGTAGTTTTCATTTTCATGTGTTTCTTGTTACCTCTTAGTGCTCTGCGATTTTGCTTTTCTGCTCTCTTTTATCCAACACTTTATTTTAAATAGAAATATATATATATATAAAATTATTTTTTTTTTGTCCTTCCTCCTTAAACATTTTCCTGCACTGAGGATACTGTCCTGGGTTGCAAACAACATGACAAAACTGCAGGTGTTATTACAGCCTTATAACCCTTGTGGTGACTTGCCCCAAATGAGCTGACAGCTTCAGCTTCTGCCCAGTGTGATAGGGACAGGGGTCCACATGCCGGAGGCATTAATTAGCAGGCGTGACAGGGATTCTCTTGTAAAAATTGCACTTTCCTTCTGGTCCTTTCACAGTTGTCATTTCAAGTCAGGGTTCAGAAATGTTGCCAGGTGCTGTGTATTTCAGTCTATTTCTGCTTATGCTGTACCTGCTCATATGGAGAAGCAATTTTTCAGGATTATCAGACATAAAATGGAAAGGAGGGAGACTTAGAGAGAAACAATTTGCCCAATGTACCTTTTCTTCTCTCTAGCTTCATTTCTTCAGTTATTTTTATGTGATGCTCTTTCATGCAACCAGTGATTTCTACCTGTTATTGGGCATGGAAAATAGTTGTTTCTGCTACTGATCAGATCCAAAATTCAGGAAGAGTGTTACGCAGTTCAACTCACTGAGGTACAGTGATCTGCCAGGACATAAAATAGTCATGTTAGGAAATTCTGAACATGACTGCGCTAAAACTTGCAGTATGAAACAAGGAAATGCAGACACAGACGAGAAAAACTATCCTAGTACTATGAGCTTAATTTTGCAAAATCACAGAATCACAGAATGTCAGGGATTGGAAGGGACCTTGAAATATCATCTAGTCCAATCCCCCTGCCGGAGCAGGAACACCTAGAGCACATCACAGAGGAACATGTCCAGGCAAGTTTTGAATATCTCCAGAGAAGGAGACTCCACAACCTCCCTGGGCAGCCCCTTCCACTGTTCAGTCACCCTCACTGTGAAGAAGTTTTTCCTCATATTCAAGCGGAACCTCCTATGTTCCAGCTTGCACCCATTACCCCTTGTCCTATCATTGGATGTCACGAAGAAGAGCCTGGCTCCATCCTAGTGCATTTTCAGTTAATCACAATGGAAAAGCAGGAAATGATGTTTAAGCATTGAAGTAAATATTTGCAGTACTCCTTATATACTGCATGCAAGGGGATTTGCTTTACCATTTGACATTCTACCAAAAAAACATTAACTTTTAAAATCAAACATATTAATAAATAAAAGGCTGACAGGGACCTCAGAACGTCAACTACATCTTTGCAGAAATTTGTTTGTGTGATAAGGGCTGTAACCCCCATAATAATGTACTCTGGCAACTAACTGGCTGCATAGTTCATATTGATAGTAATGCCAAATATTACCACCCATGGAATTAGCTTTCAATTTCATGTGTTCCTTTGTCACATATTTTTGCTACATAATTTTGTTTTCCTGGTGCTATGTATGGACAAATATCACTTGCAGTGATAATCCCGGTGCAGATAATCCTTTCTTCCAAAGACTCCCTGCTACTCACATTTATCGGCAGTGTTTCTGAAGCATCTCAGTAACTGTGACACTGTTACAAAAATGGCATCTTGGAAATGATTGCCTTGCAACAGTCATTTAAAGTTTCTTGTGAACAAAAGATAGAGCATGTGGCTGACCTGTAGCTTGACTTAGTTTCCCAGACTATTCCCATGCAAATATCCAGTTACTCCTTTGAGCTCCTATAGTGTCAGGGGACAGGAGGGCGGGAGATACTCATCATGTTGCATTTATGATTATTCCGTTGTCCTTTCTCCGGCTTCTCAAAATTACCCAGACTGGAAGTGAGTCATTAGTGAGCTGATCATGATAGCAGGTATTTGTTAATAAACACACTCAGAACAGTTCAGATGAATAATGCTCAAGTGATAAAAGATTCAGAAAGGCTGTGTGATTAACCATTGACCTCATGTGTTGTTTCTGTCCCACCTGGGTGACTGGAGCATCTGAAGAAGGAATAGAGAGCTCTGATTATAAATTACACTTTCTGATAGAAATTGTTGGACTGATAATAACTCATCATGCAATCTGTGAAACATTCAGGTGTCACAAACCCCATATGATTAGAATCCTCATAGAGAAATGGCAACATGCCTGAATCACTCATAATTTTCATTTGTGAACATAATCATAAATCAAGGTTCTCTTCATAGGAGGGCCTTGCCCTTTTGCCAGTTGTATGGGTGCAATTTCGTTCAGTGAGAGGTAAAAGCAAGCACTGGGTTTGGGAGAGATCTTCCCGTAGAAAGAAAGGGATGTTGCTCTCCATATCAAAGCTGTTCATCAAAAGGTCAACATCCTCCAACTGCAAATAGCACTCAGGGACAGCCCTCTGATGTCAAAACATACCTGGTTCGACAGCGTCCATTTCTGCTGGTGCTTTGAAGGCTGGGGTTTTACACACCTGTCAAAATGCTGCTGCAGCATCTCTGGCTGCTGCCACTCTAAATTTACCATATCTACGACAAGAGGTAAATCTCTGGATGCCAGGGGAAAGCAAAGCTATTACATGTCCTTAGAAGCCTTCAGGATGCTGTCTCCTGATACATATATTGTTCCTACACAGTAGGGCACTTAATAAACCATGGTACCACCCACATAGAATCAAAGAATCATAGAATCAATCATAGAATCATAGAATCATAGAGCTGGAAGGGACCTCAAAGATGATCTAGCTCCAGCCCCACTGCCATGGGCAGCGACACCTCCCACTAAGCCAGGTTGCTCAAAAACCCATCCAGCCTGGCCTTAAACACTTCCAGGGATGGAGCATCCACAGCTTCTCGGGGCAACCTGTTCCTGTGCCTCACCATCCTCACAGTAAAGAATTTCTTTCTGGTATCTAATCTAAATCTCCCCTCTTCCAATTTAAAGCTGTTACCCCTTGTCCTGTCACTACACTGCCTGAAAAAGAGTCCCTCTCCAGCTCTCCTGTAGGCTCTCTTCAGATATTGGAAGGCTGCTTCATCAGCCATCAATGAAAAATATTTCTCCCATTATAGCGGGGAAATCTCCTCCCCTTTCAGTCCTGAGGAGAGGAGGTATCTCCCCCTCTGCCCACACAACCTCAGCAGACAGGCAGCCAGCTGGTAGATTTGACTTATGACTTGTGTGATTTCCTTCTAAGGCCACAGAGGCTCTTGGCCAACTCTATCTTTAGTCCCTATCCTCAAAAAGGGGGTTTCCAATGTACCTAGAATTGTTCAAGGCCAGGTTGGATGGGGCTTTGAGTAACCTGGCCTAGCAGAAGGTGTCCCTGTTCATGGCAGAGAGGTTGGAACTAGATGATCTTTAAGATCCCTTCCAACCTAAACCATTCTATGAAACCACTCTATTGAATGAGGATTGTAGCTCAATTGGTCTGAAAACACCAGACTAATATAGACACTGCTCTCATTCCCTCATCTGACAATGTATTTCACCCTCAGCTTTCCACAGCAGAACAAGTTGTCCCATAACAAAGGAGATTTCATACAGGACATAAGAAGTCTGATTTCCATCATGATGGCTCCCACCCCAAACTGATGGCAGAGCAATTAATTTTTGCCACATATCATTTGCCACGTGTGGTGGCAGATGGGTGCTGTTGTCCCAGGCAAGGGATGTGTCCTCACAGCCTCACATGGACTGAGCATCCCACCTTTGGAGGGGGTCCCCATTCATCACTGGGGGGACTGGGAGGGAGGGGAGGGAAATGCTCATCACAGTGCTACAGGCAAGGTCCCACATGATACCCATCAGCTTAAAGTGCTTTAAGTCTGTTAAAGTTTAATCTGATAGACACTTCTTTACGATTCATAGTAGGGGGATGAGCAAGTGATAGCCATGGACTGGTTTGCATTGAATAATGGAGTAAATAAAAAAGCAAGAGCAATCTGCTTCAGTTTTCTTAAAAAAAAAAAAAAAAAAAAAAAAAAAAAAAAAAAAAAGGTGGGGGCATGGGGGGAAATAGAAAAGAAAAGTGGTATGGTGTATACAAAGGGCTGAAGCTGAATATAATATACAGTGCACTACCAAATCTGTGCTTAGTGCCCTGGTTTTTCAGTGGCATTATAGCACTGAATTATTTATCAAACAAATTAACAGTATGTACATGTATATTTAATGTAGAAATTATCATCCATTTATAGAAGGGTTTTAAATTAACACATGGGTGAGGCTGCTTCCTTGGATGTTTGCACTCCTTTATAGCAAACATGTCCTACCCCAGCCTGTGAACCCTGTTATAATTTTGTATCTATTTCTCCAAGTTTTGGTGCTGTTGGGCAGATGACTAATAGAAATGCTACTGATGCCTCATGCGTAAGGAGACTTTGATACTCTCAGTAATGGAAGAGAAAATGGATGGGCAGAGATGAGGACCTCAGAGCACCCAGAAGGGTCATGTTGGGTGTGCAGGGTGGAGGCAAGGTCCTGTTAGTCCAGGAATTGGCTTGGTCCATTACCAGTAAGCCTAAAATGGCCTGTTCCTGCTACCTACAAGTCTTTTTGGGGGGAAGTTCCATTTGTCATATGACATGGGGTCTCAAGCAACCTTGCTTAGCCACCCTCCAAGGCAGTCTAGCTTTTCTAAGTCTTACAGCATCAATATTTCCTTGGCTAAATTCTTATTACATCCCTGGGATCTGCCTCTGACACATGCCACAGAGTAATTTCATTCAAGTACAGTGCCAGACCCTCAAGATATTTTAAAAAAGTTGAGCTGAAGTTCAGATATACTTCTTAATATAAAGGTCCTATTGAGACACCTGAAGAAGATTTTTGTACCTTTTCCTTCCCTATCCCTGCCCCCCGCCCCCCTCCTTGGCTCCTCAAATGCTTTTGAAAATCACATTGCTTTTTAGTTAGACTTTGGTGTCAGATGTAAACCATCCTGGTTTAAATATCTGGGAACTCCATTTGAACCTTCAGTTCAGTTTTTCAGCATATTGTCTGCAGTTTTAGAAAGACCATGCCTTTGAAAATTTAGTTTACTTGTTCCATAAAGCTGAAAAGTGTCTGTATTCCTACGCCTGCAAACAGCAACTTGATTATCAGAACCTGGCTTCCTCATCTTCCCAGCACAAAAGTTCAAGTATTCCTCTTAGGTAGTGAAACAACCATTTCTTCACAAAGACTTGGGCAGCTCTCAAGAGAGGGGGGAAATAGCAACAACAGAAGATTACCTACAGCTTGCAGCACTGTAGCTAGGGGAAGAATTGCAGTGTTACAACTAAATATTTATAGCACACAGTTGCTAAAAAGCTCTATATAGTAAATAATTACAATATTGCTTCAGTCAGGACTTCTCTGATGCAAGCCAGGCAGAACCCATTGCTGTCAGCATTTCTGGACAGAAAGAAGCCATTGCACATATCTCAGTTGAGTGCTCCAGAGACACAGCAAGGAAGATACAGCACCCTAGAGACACCTGTCCCATCTCTGATACCACCAATAAGGCCTGTTTCAAGATGAGACACTGCCTGATTTTAAAGCTCTGGGAAGTGTTGTTGCATGGGACATCCTCCTCCCTCTGAGCACAGGAGCCAGGAGACCCTCCACCCAAAGCCTTCGCAGGTCTGTATCTCCAAAAGTAAAGTTTAACTCACATTGTTTATTCTTGTGAAATGTGCTGCTGGAAAAAACACCATACAAGCTCAAGCAGACGTTGGACTGAGTTGTTTAGTGTTCATCAGTGATCTGTGTTGCTTCATTTTCTGTTGTGTTGGGGAACAAATTTGCTTTTAATTCCTTGGAGACTCAAAATGATCTACTTATCTAAGCCTGCAAAACTTTCATCTGAGGATCAAAAATATCCTGGTGCATTAAGAATAATGAATCTACCCTGTAGGATACTGTATTTTAATCCTTTTGTGAACTAGATCTCCTCCCAGTTTTAAACTAAGGAGGCCTCTTAGCAACCTAAAAGACTTGAAAGTCTTGATTCTCTCCCACATTAATGCACACACATATTATCACTAATTGTTTAGTCTCTCTTTAATCTATTTAAATGCGTAATAGAGACTTCAAACATATTATTCTATTTCCATTTCAAATTGCATATGAGTCATTAAGCAGAGAAATTTGTCCACTGCTAGTTTTTAAATGTTGATATGATAGCCAGTTTTACCATAGTGTTAGCTGGAGATAAATGCTTTTTCACCTGAATGCTAGTGGTGAATACCTCTCACAGGGGAAAGTGCTCAGGATGGGTGCTTGTTTACCTTTCTCCCCTTCTTTTCTGCTATACATTATATTAGAATGAAATTGTTAAACTTGGTTATTTGTACTTGATACTTGAATTTATTATACTAATGTGTCTCAAGCCTTATGAAACCATATGCAAGTATTCTTAGAAGAAGTCCAATTTGTCATTATTTGGCTTATAAACAGACATCAGTAGCTTTGAGCAAATATCCCAGACTTGAGTATTTACAGAAGCAGCACTAAGCTGACACCTGTGAACATTAGCAAATTCCATACCCTTGCATGTGATGCTTTACTCTGCTCTCCAACTTCTTGCCCTGTCCTCACAAACACAAGCAAGAAATGAAAAGAAATGCACTTGGAATATATAAAAACTATTGTGGAAGGGGAGTGGGAAGTAATGATGTCAGGGAAATGGCTCAGGTAAATCTTTGTAAGGAGATATTTCAGTTTACTTGACTCTGCTGAAATGCTGCTTGACAATGCCTTCCAGTGGAAGGACAAGTGCTCCTGACATAACACAGGACCAAGAGCACAAACCAGGACTTTGGGCAGAGGCCACATGATGGTCTATCCATTCCTTTTGAAAGCAACAGCAGTATCAGGATGGTTATCCAGTCCCCAGAAGCCGAGATCCATATTCTACTTCAACTTCAGTAAAAGTGGATTTCTCAATTTTTTTGTAAGTGATAAAAACTGTAAGATATTTTCTGACTTTTCCTTCTCCCTAGATTCTACAGAAGATGGGGAGAGGTGGTGGATTCACAGTCTGTTGAATGGATGAACTTGTTAATTTTTTTTCTTTATGGATAAGTGATTATTTCGTGTGGAAGAAGTAAGTAAGCAGGGAAGCCACATCAAGTGTGCCCAGCACTGAGCCAGGAAGAAAAGGGATTGGGGAAAGAAAGTGTGTGTGTAAGTACAGACACGAGGCAGCTGTTAGGTAAAGGTTAAAAAGACAGTGAAAGAAAAACAGGCATATAATGGAGACAAAATCTTATGTAATGTTCACAAACTTGCATTTTTATGTTTTACAAAATCCCAGGGCATATATACAAGGCTGTTTAAAATGGTTGACATCTTAGAGGTGGTGGATTGAGTAAACTCTTTGTGATAGATGGACCTCGGAGACATTAAAAGCTCTCCTCAAAATGAGTTATCATTTTTAAGAGGTTTGGAAATAAAATGTTATAGGATGAGGTTGCCTTTGAATGTACTTACTTGTATTTACAACTCACATCAGCGTAGTGAAGAACATCTTAATGTCCACAGGAGGCAGGACAAATAAAAGACTGTATTTCAACCATCACTTGCCCCAGGAGCATTTACCTTGTTAATGAGGATGATAACATTAATTTTCCTCGTGAGAGTCATTGAAAGGAGGTAATTTATATAGCTGGACAGCAATGACAAGTAACTTCTATAATTCAACCAATAAACTACATTTCACCTCTTAAAAGGTTTGGGGACTGTGGTAAACTTGGTGAGAATTCACCGGTTTGACCTGGGAAAGAGTGGCATTAGATTAAACAATAAAGACAGGGAAAAATAAAAATACCTCAGCACTGTCAGACATCCTTATGAGGCACTGAGAGGAGAAGGCCAGATGTACACATCTGAGGATGAGGCATTGTTCCCCTGCTCTCTCTAACAGAAGGTGCAGACTCATGCTACATCCCTGGGAGATGTTTGCTTCCCAAAAACTAAATGCTCCTGTAGCGCTGTCACAATTGAGCAGAAACTGACACATTACTGAGGTGGTCTGGACACCTCCAAGTCCAAAAAGGCAAACTCCCTTGGTGTTTTTAGGTTTTGTATCACAGAACTGGATTTTTTTTAAAAAAATTATTGTATTTTTTCCCTCTCCTTAATACAGCCAGTGACTTGCCATTACAATCAGGGCGAGCTCTATACATCCTCAGGAGATCTGGACAACATCTTTAATACAGATGGAGCAGTCAGACATTACTTGCACAGTGAAAATTGCAACGGATGGTTGATTTTATTGGTAGCTAACGGGAGATTTTTTCCGAGTTGCTTATAAAGATGGTTGCATGGAAAATGTATTACGGTGGAACAAGGCCATGCTATTTATAGGGTGAATCTGCTGAAATAGTTCCTTCTGTGATAAAAAACTCTTTGTCAAAATTAACTGAATCTACACAGCAACTTTTTTGGAAGACAGAGCATTTTATCAGTCTTGGATGTAGAAACAGTAAAATACCATCTAATATCACGTATCAGCTCAGAGATGCAGTTTGGTCTTCAAAGTGGATCTCCTGGCTCTTATAACTAATAGCTAATTTGCTATTAGACTGCAGCATAAAACACACAAAAGGAAATAATTTAGTGCAAGTAGGAGAACATTTGCAAAACAATCCTTTTGCTTTGGTACTAGCTCTAGACTTGGCTTCAGTGCTGCCTCCCATTCAGGACATTTCAAAGATCATCAGGAGTTACATCCAGAGACCAGTTTTAGTCATAAAATCTCCATGTTCTTCTTTCTTGCCATACCCCAGCTTTTCTGCTGTGGCTGCTTCAGCACCTAATGGAGTGCAAGGAAGAAAATCTGGGCACAAATACTGTTGATTCAATGAATTTGCAGCCTGCTTAAAGATCTCTGCTCTGCTCTGCTCTAGCAGGATTTTATGGGAAACAAAAGAGGGGAAAATAGGTTCTCTGACCAAATAGAAATCCTCTGGTTTTGTTAATGCCAAATTTATCTCAGTGCCCCATGATGATATGTCCCAGTAACACATAAGTAAGCACTGAGATCAGATTGGTTCCACATTCGGTGAAAAAAAACATCAAGCACCATTAAATCACTGCAATGACCTCCAAATGAAAAGATTTCGTGTGCGCATAAGTGAAGAAAAATCCTGTAACTAGTTTTATTTTGGCAATGTTAAGCCTGTTTCAAATGTCTTTTAAATAGAAACACTGGGTAAAAGCAGTTCCTGGGACATCTGGAGTCGGGAGCGTCCAGGGTTGGGCTTAGACACCCACTTCCCTCTGTAAGGGTGTGGGAGCTACTGGGCCCCAAATCACGCCTCTGCCCAACTCTTAACATCACCAGAGAGCCTCTGAGGGGCTTTCTTCTGGGCAGGGACCTGGCAGAATCCAAGTTTCCATTTTCTTCTTCCTTCCTTAAGATCAGGAAAGAGGGAATGACTAGGGTGAGGCCAGGGGGTGAGAGTGTGTTTTCAATTCCTTCTTCTTAAGCAGGGCCAATGGTTCTGAAGATGCTGAGCACATATCTAATCATTCCTGCTTGGCAAGAACAGACCCTTGATTGCTAATAAGAGACCAACATTTTAATCTCGAGATTTGCCTGGTAGAAAACAGAGGGTAAAATGTTCAGGACTCCTTTGTGTCATCTTAATGTTCGGCCGGTTCAAGCCAAGACTTAAGAAATGTCAGACTTAGGGTCATAAATGAAAGGACAATTACAGGTTGCCTATACACCACATTTTGGCTGGAAAACTCAGCAAACCACTCTTCCCCTGAGTCAACTCACATGACAGCCTGCTGGATTTCCTACTTGATAATACTCTTTTGAAATAGGACTATTCTCAAAATCTTAAGCATGCTTGACATGAAATACTGCGGTGTATTGCTTGATTGTATCAAGGACACATGGCTGGAATTATTTTCTATTCTGGAATTATTTTCAGACAGGATTGCTTTTTTTATTTTTCTCCTCTTTTTTTTTTTTTTTAACACTGATTTCTGGTNCATGCTATTTAGCCACTGAAACCTAAAGCAAAGAAGCCAATTTTCAGATTTTTCTTGCTTTCCTTGCCTCACACTTAATCAGTCTTATCTAGGACTTATGAAGAGCAGGTCTATTCTCTATTCTGCACGTCAGTGCCATGACTACAGTTCCCCTTGATGTACCAAGCTATCGTTAAGCTCACTCCTTGGGGTACCAGTAACAGGGCAGCACAGCACAGATTTCAAAGCAGTCAAATTGCCCGACTATTTTAAAGCCTATTCTGAATTCCATGTTAAGGTATGGGCTCGATGGTGCCCAGCTAGGTTGTTTAAATGTAGATGGGATGCATCTCAGTCAACAGCAATTAGACATCTGGGCTGCAGGATTGGTGTCTCCTGAGATGGATGCCTGTTGTGCAGCAGTAATCCAGCTCTGAGGACAGCAATGGGAAGCATGTGTGCAACTGGTAAACCATTTCAAAGGGGAAAGCACATCACAGCTGAGTAATGAACAATTCAGTATTAAACATCGATCTAGTTCAGATTCTGCCAAAATCTGTGTTAAATCCATGGGTGCTGCTTTTTTTCTCTGACAGCCCAGTTCTGAGTTATAAGCGTGTATTAAATCCTTGCCAGAAGAGAAGCAAGTAATCTGAGCCTCAGCATGATCTCTCCTAGTTTAGTCCTCTCTTATTGCTGTTGTTCACCCAGACTATTGCTTTGAATATAGATGAACTAATGAAGAAACTAATGAAGCCTGTGGAAGATGGTAGAGGTGGCTTTCCTTGTGTGCCCCACCACCCCAGTAGCTAAAGCGGGCTACTGGGATGCAATTACTTTCCTTCTTACATGGGAGGGCTCAGGCATGGTGTTCTCTTGTCTCTGTCATTAATTATGATGTACAGTTACAAGGACTGATTCAGGCGAGCTGTCAGCACAGGGGGAAGAGTGGCAGAGCTCTTCAGTCCTTTCTGTGGGGATATGATGGTATTAATAATATCATAGTTTTCTTTTTTTTTAAAATCTATTATAAAATAGATTTATAAATAGATATAGATATAAATAGATATTTATAGATATAAAAAGCATAAGAACAAGCCTTTGAAACATCTTCTCCTATACCCTGTCTCTGAACATAGCTGGTAGTAGTTGCTGAGGGAAGGGACTAATTATGTGCTCTCAGATAGGCAACTCTTCTAACAGGTGACTATTTGCTGCATTTTTGTATTTAAAATAAGGGATTCAAATAGTAAATGCAAGATACAGTTAATGAGGCAAATTGTGAAATGCTCGGACAAAATGACACAGGGCATCTCAGTGGGATCAATTTATATATTTTCCTTTTCCCTGCTTTTTTTGTCCATCCAGTCATCCCAGCCATTCAGTATCTTGATCAGTGCTTGTTCACCTTTAATTGACTGGTTCCTCTGTACCTCAGAAGTGGTTTTCCCAGCACTAAGGGACACAGAGAAGGTGTCTCAGCAATCCAGTGGGATAAGTAATTACATTGCTTCTGTTGGTAGCGGACTTCAGAATTTTTTTTCTTCAGTGAGACGGTGTTTCCCATCCTTTCCCTCTAACAAACCGGCAGCCAGCTGGCTGCTGGCTCCTCAGTACTACGGGACCAACTGCTACTGACTCTTTTTTATCTTTTTGTGGCTTTGGCATTGTTGGCAAAAGGGCTGAGGGGTTTTCTCTCCCCCTGCACCCGTAAATGAGATAAGAGTCAGCAAAATTGGTACCACACTCTGATTATGATCAGCCGGGCTATCTGTTTGCTACCATCAGGAACTGCCTCTATTGACAAAGCACCTTTAGCACCGCAGCAGGTAGTTCTTAGGGCAGTTCATCAGAGAAAGAAAACACTTTTAGGAGCTACTAATTCAAGATAAAAAAATACCTGAAGCATTCCTGAAATTTGGGATAAAATGTCCTGTTATTCACTTCCTCACCTCTCCTGACACTTTTTATTTTTTTTCAGACCATGATGTTTTAAATCTAGAAAAAGATGTGGTTTGTATGTTCTGTCCAGATTAAAAATACTAGAGGGTTTAGAAGGAAATGCATTATCAAACTTCAAAACTTAGTTTTGCAGGGTCAGTTTTGGTTTTATGAACTCAGAAATATCAGGGCAGAGCCTTCAGTATGATAGATTAAAACTCTGTAGCTATGAAAATGAATAAAAGGTGAAAATCTGCTCTCCATAAACTAGATGATTTGAACAGTGCTACTGTTTTGTTCCTCAAAGGCTATATATCAAAACATGTCTAAGCATCTGAATTACCAATAAAGAAAAACGCTGGGCTTTTTTTTCAAATAAAAGTTGTTTTTAGGCATATTTAGCCAACTCGGGTTTTTTGTGGCAACTTTATGTCATTGAAGCTGATCTAGTTTCAGTAAATTGGAACTTCTTCTGCTTTCACAAATGAGAGTGGCCAATAATCAAAAAGAGGAGAGCTCTTCCTAAACTGTGGATCTCTTGTTCATAAATAAGTAGACTTACTAATTATTCCTTACTTTTTATGCCTGTTCAAAGCTACATCACTGAGTGCATTGATTAACAAGGCATCACAAAAGTGAAACTACATCATATTAACATTACTTTACTGCGCTATTCATTATATCCCAAAATGTTCCAAATTTTCAAAGTACACTAGAGGCACTAATCTTCCTGCACAGTCCATGAATGAATAGATGCATTCCAGCACAACCTACAGTCCTCTCAAATCAGCTTATTACCTCTTGGGCATCAGTATATATAATTGAAATTGATGTCATGTTTATAACCCCTGCTCACAGAGCATGTGTGTGAAAATGTGCTCAAATCTGCTGAATAGAAATTTTGACCTTAGATGACCTTAATTTAATCATTTTCATACCAGAAGGAAGAAAATAACATTGTCATAGAAAAAAATAATAAAATTTTAGTGAGTTATCTCTGGTAGAGTCATAAGGTCATTTATGAAGTTCAGTAATCATGACAAACGCCCTTTTCACATGCGCTGATTGAGAGGTCAACACTGGCCTTTTTTTGCCTGTTTTTAAAGCCTTACAATGAATTGCTGAGCAATATTACCAAAAAAAAAAAAAAAAA